>JAHLJT010009436.1:255733805-255954210 GCA_031308135.1 Acheta domesticus | reverse complement strand
CTCTTCCAAATGAAACATCTGTCAGTGGTGAAAAATTCATCTGGCCATGAGTCACACGATAAGGACATGATGCGGGACCTCCTCCGACGCGAGATAGAACGAGTTCGTCTACTTCCATTCGAATCTCGTGCACCGTTGAGAGAGAATTTACGAAAATGCTAAAGCTAAGAGAGTGATAGAAACAGCGAATTCTGTCTTAATGAGGTTGTACAGACCTCAAGTAGAGATCTAGATATTACTGAAATCAATCACATCGTGTATGCAACTGGATATCTAGTATCTCAGATAATCTTGGGACCAGCCAAGAACACCGATGGCCAACAGCCAGACAGAGTAAAAGCTCCGTACCTCCGTGGATGAAAAGAATTATGAAACGGATAGCCGACACACGGGCGTGAAATATCACTCATAGCCGAGGCATCTTCTAAGTCAAACCACACGTATAAAGTTCAACAAAAAATACTCCATGTTGAACAAAAATACCTAATTGACAATGACACGACAGGCTAATGGTAGCTGAAAAGCTAAAAGAAAAAATCCAAGCATGGGCTCAACGAATAAGACGGTACAACGTAGAACGATTTCCGTGTACAGAACCGGTTGTTTGAAACCAGACGCGAAGAGATTCTATCGCAGTCTGACTGAAAAACCGAATGGCAATGCTGCCCCTCCTTCAAAAGATGACGTCGAAACATTTGGGCAGGAATCTGGGAGGAAACCAGATTCTACAACAAAGACGCATCGTGGCTCCAATCTGAAGTTGATGCTGCCAATGGACTCGTGGAAGCAGTGGAACATGTTCAAGGATTCTCGAAAGAGGACCTATGCCAAACAATTAAGAACATGGGAAACTGGAAATCCCTGGGGTTGATAAGATCCAGATTTATTGGATTAAGAAATTAACAGCACTACATTTTCATCTTGCAAAGGCTGTTAATAAAATTTTAGAAAACCCTAACGAACTCCCCGAATGGCTCACCTCGCGGCATTACGTATTTGCTACCCAAAGGAGGAGACAGCTCTTTGGCGAAGAACTACAGGCCCATTACTTGCTTGCCAGTAATGTACAAACTTATAACTGCAGCCATTGCTGACAAATGTATAGGCACCTAGAGAAGAACCATCTGTTGCCAGTTGAACAGAAAGGATGTCGTAAAGGTTCCTATGGCTGTAAGGAAATCTTGCTTCTGAATAAAATAATTTTGAATGATGCAAAGAAACGAAAACGTAATTAAGCATGGCTTGGATTGACTACCAGAAAGCCTTTGACAGTGTACCACACGATTGGATTTGAAGACCCTGGAGATCTATCGATTTCATCCTAGACTTGTTGAGTTTTGCAAGGCTAGTATGAAGTCGTGGAGTACCAGGTTACTAATCCACAGCGGAAAGGGAGTAGTAGAAACCAGAAGTATTCAGATTAACAGGGGAATTTTTCAGGAGATTCACTATCCCCTCTGCTGTTTTGCATTAGTTTGATTCCTCTATCAAGACAGCTGTCGCACACTGACTTTGGTTACAAGCTCCATGGTGATGAAATGCCTGTATCACATTTATTTTACTGGATGATCTTAAAGTTTTTGCTAAGAATGATGCGATTCTCTCCCAAATGCTGTCTGTCATCAATGATTTTAGCAATGACATCTGCATGAAGTTTGGTCTTGACAGTGTGCAAAAGCCAACTTAAAAAGAGGCAATATGACCACGTCCGAGAACATTGAAGTTGATAGACACACTGTGATTCAAGATCTTGGCCAGGTAAAACTTACAAATATCTGGGCATTGAAGAATGTGAGACCATCTCGAACGACACAATGAAAGAGAGAATTCGCAGAGAGTATTATAGACGAGTGAGACTTGTCCTGCAGTCCGCTCTGAACTCAAGGAATAAAATATCTGCAATAGGTAGTTTGGCGGTGCCTGTAGCCGAATACAGTTTCGGACTAGTAGACTGGACTGAACAGGAAATTCGCATCATGGATCGAAAAACCAGAAAATTGCTTACAATGCATCATGTTGCCCACCCCCGAGCTGATGTACATAGACTTTATGTGCCACGTAAGGAAGAGGAAGAGGCCTGAGACAAATTGAAGCCTCCTGGCACAATGCAATAACCGGGATGGGAAAGTATGTAGTCAGCCATCAAGATGACCCACTAATGAGGCAGGTCATGAAAATCTGACCGAAGAATGGGAAACAGAGGCATTGTAAGTGTAGCAAGAAGCATTGCGAACAAGACTATGCAAGACAACCAGAATGACAGAGGCACTGAACTTCTGATGCTACTTAACATGAAATTTGAGACACAAAAAATGTTAAAGAAATCGTGGAGAGACAAACCACTCCACGGACAATATCTAAAAAAGAATGGACAAGGTACAGATCAATAAAGATCAATCATTTATGTGGCTTAAAAGGGGAAGAATGAAGCCAGAATCGGAAGCACTTGTAATAGCTGCCCAAGATCAGGCCTTGAGAACACGACATTATGATAAAGCGGTTCTCAAAATTTCCCAAGATGATAAATGCCGCATTTGTCAGGAACACGTAGAAACCATCGATCATATTGTCTCAGCTTGTCCAATCCTAGCAAAGACCGAATATTTGAAAAGACACGACAGGGTGTGTAGCTACCTCCACTGGCAGATCTGTACCGCCCTCGAAGTTCCGAACACATGCCCCAAGTGGTACGAACACTCACCGAAACCGGTGACGTCTGTTGGATTGTGTACGATATTGTACGACCAACAAATTCAAACTGATCGCACGATAGCAGCAAACAAACCGGATATAGTCATCCGGGATTTGGAGAACAAATCGTGTTTGCTTGTGGATGTTGCTGTACCTTGCGATCAAAACGTCGTTACCAAGGAGGCAGAGAAAAGTCTTAAATACAAGAGTTTGGAAATCGAGATCAGCCGAATGTGGGGCGTAAAAGCACAGGTCGTACCGATAGTTATCGGAGCTCTGGGATTTGTTCCGCAAAATTTGTGTAAGAACTTGTCTAAACTCCCAGGTAATCCAAAAGACTGGGAAGTGCAAGAAATAGCTTTATTTGGAACAGCCCACATTTTGCGCAAAGTATTGTAGAGGCACCGACAGTCCCTAGATCTGCTCCTTAGGTAGCTGGTTGCAACCTGGAGTAGATTTATATTCAGCCGACACATAACATCTTAAGTCGTGATTTAGAGGAAAAATAATAATAATAATAATAATAATAATAATAATAATAATAATAATAAGTCGATCCGGATAGCCGCGATCGCTAAGAAAGTAGTGCCGTGGGAGTCTTGGCCAGAAGGATCGGGGGTTCGAGTCCCGCCTCAGGCGTGGTTGTGCTTGTGTGTGTGTCTTTGTATGTTTGAAATTGTATTTTTCATCCTTCATCATCCACATTTCCATACCTCATCCTCCAGGGATAACAATCGTGGGTTGTAAAAATAGACTCAGCGTGGAAATGCCGATCCCCTCCCAAAAAAGAAGTCCCCAGGAAAAATATGACTGGGGCTCGGTGGATACAACTACTCGTTCGCGTGGTCCATAGATGGCGAATTCGCGACCAAACAACAATAAAAACAACAACAACAACAATAAGCCCATTCCCGTGGCTCAGACGACTGCAGCAGCTGTCGTCTGTGCCGAGGAGCCTGCAGGTTTGAGTCCTGCAGGCATGCTTGTATTGTGATTGTCTCTTCACACATCATCATCCTATCACCCCATAATTCATAGTTTATTTATTTATTTATTTATTTATTGGTAAAAAAAACAGTAAAAAACTGTATATGACGTGTGGGGAAAGAGATTTATCTGCGCACATTTTCTTGAGGGCCAGAATAAAAAAAAATAGAAAACGAAAAAATGAATTTACAAAATAAATTTTGGAAAAATAAAAATATTTGAAAAATATTTTTTCCCGAGTAAGAGAAAATCAATTTCAACTGTAAATGAACTACAAGCAAAAGGAGTGCTCAAAAAAACGTGCGCACAGTGAAGCTACATTTACGTCCAGAAGCAAAACCAGGGGCCATCTCAGCATTTGCTCTATGGATCAGGGAAACTGGACAAAAACCTGATCGAGATGGGGGTCATTGACCCGGAAGCTGAAGTACATTACTTGTTACAGGCGTATTAAATATTTTTCAAAAATGTATACAAGGCAAACGTAAACTAATTCATTATATATCTTTGTTTTGTTACAATAAAAATTATTTTTCTTTTTCATGATCAGTATAGTCTCTAATTGTATAGAAACAGTTTTGCAGCAGAAAAGATTTTACATTACACTTAAATTTGTGTACCGAATTTAATTGTTTTATGTCATCTGGCAATGCGTTGTAAAGTAACGTACATGTATTGTATGCTGATTTCTTGTACTGAGCTGTTGATACTGACACTTTATGCACGTGATTTCTACGGCGTGTGTTGTAATTATAAATATCAATATTGCATGAAAATATGCTCCCTCCGTTAAGTAGGTCATTTTTGACAAATATTACAGATTCGTAAATAAATAGACAAGGCAATGGTAAGATTCTCAGCTCAATGAAAAGAGGCTTGCAGGAATCACGTGGAAGGCATTTTTCATTATTCGAATAATTTTCTTTTGCAATCTGAGGTCTGAATACTACAGGATGAGCTTCCCCAGAATATTATGCCATATCTCAGGCGGGAATGTAACATTTGCAAAATAAACGCAACGAGCTGCATGAAGGCTGACAGAATTTGAAAGAATTCTGAATGCGTAGCATAATGAACTTAATTTAGTGTTTAATTCTGTTATATGTACATTCCACTTGAGGTTTGATTGAATTGAAAGACCTAAAAATTTTGTTACCTCAACATCCGCTAATTGCGTATTGTTCATTTTCAATGGAACATGCGATTTCCGATTTAAAATGCAGAAATGCATTGAAACAGTTTTTCTTTCGTTAACAATTAATTTTTATTATTAAACCAATTTGAAACTTCTGAAATTGTACTATTTACTGCTTCTTTTTTGCAAAGAACATTCGTGTCATGAGCAAACAGAACCGTCCTTCCATTTTTAATAGACGAGGGCATATCGTTTACATATAATAGAAAGAGAATAGGACCTAAGATCGAACTCCGCGGGACCCCATGCTCAATTGGCAAAGAATTGGAAACATAAGTATGTAATGTCCTTTCGTGCCAGTATGGTATTTCTACTCTTTGAGTCCGATGTTTAAGGTACGAAATTATCCAATCTAGGGCAATACCACGAATTCCATACGAAGGTAATTTTGAGAGCAAGATCTTATGGTCAATAACGTCAAAAGCTTTCGAAAGATCTAAGAATATTCCAATGGGTACTTCATTTTGGTCTATTGATGAAGCAACATCTTTGAGAAAAGAAAAAATGGCATTTTCCGTAGATTTTGATTTTCTAAAACGGTGTGGTGAGTCTGAAAACGTTTTGTTTTTCCTGAGAAAAGTTTCCATTCGTAAGTAGAAAAGCCTTTCTAATATTTTTGAGAAAACTGACAAAAGAGAAATTGGCCGGTAATTTTGAATATCATTTTTGTTCCCTTTTTTAAAATGTGGCTTAATTTTTGCTGTTTTGAAGATATCTGGAAATATTCCTGTACATGAAGAAGCATTGAAAATGTGAGTTAACGGATGTATAAAGGCAGGTGCACAAGTTTTTAATAAACAATCCGGAAATTCATCTAAATCAGATGAATATTTATTTTTTAGTTTACTCACTATTCTGAGGATTTCGTTGGGAGAAGTTTCGGAAATAAACATCATATCGGAAATTTTTTGGGAAGTGTAAGATGTTGAATTTTGTGGTTTTAGTCACTTCGTGAGATCAGACGCAATTGTAGAAAAGTGTTTGTTGAAGAGATTGGCAACGTTTTCCGGATTACTCGTTTCTCTTTCATTATCCTTTAAAATAACATTCTCTACAAGGTATCGAGATGATGTGGTTGTATTTTTTTACGATATTCCACATTGCTTTAGTTTTGTTACTAGCGCTCAAAATGTCCTGACTATTTTTCATTATTTTTGTCTGAACTATTACTTTTCTCAAAATTCGTTTGTATTCTCGTAAGTATATATGGAAACCGGATGATACGTTATGATGTTTAGAAATAAAGTAAAGCGTACGTTTGTTTTTACACGATACCTTACAATACAATACACGATACATTTTTTACGTTACAATTCCAGGCGTAACAACCTTGTCTTACCAAGAGACACAGACGAAAAAAGCTGATACACGTTAATTCTCCGTAATAAATATGACTTGGGTCTTGAAAGATGTGTAGCGTGGTCATAAATGGCCGAAAAGCATTTAATAACAGTAACAAATACTAATTATGCAATACAATATACTAATTATGCAATACACCACAAGTCTTTTACGACAAGTCAAAAGTGGTGATTAATATGTCTTGTGACACTTCAATTCTTTGAACCCAGGAGTGTATAGAATTTCTCATGAATTATTAGTGAAAATATATTCAAATAATTCCGTCTTTACGTTGACAATCCGTTAGTTCTAAATCATATCGTTCTATAATCCTCAGAATATTAATAATAAAATACAATCCGTCAATGAATGAACAAGACTCTGGAGATTATACACACTATTCATTTTACTCAAGGCAACACGCTCAGATGAACTGTTCAAAATAAAGCAAATGTCGCACAGTAATGTTTATGGAAAAAATCTTCCTTCTAATGCAATTTGTGCGCAGTATTGTCGATTACTTTTCCTCTTCTTCATAATTAGAGAGTTCCTTTCAGCTTTTCAAAGACCTTTCATCGAGAAAAGCATTAATTATAATTGCAGTTTAGGTAGAGACGACCAAATAGCATTAAAAATTAATTCAAGAAGTCAAAAGTTCTTAAAAACTTTTTCTTTAAATAAAAGAATAATGGAGCAGCACACGGACGAGAAATAACGCACCACTGTAATTGTTGATTTTCCCTTAGAGATTTTCCTGTTCTTTTAAGTTTTAAGTCATTTATGTCACTTTAAAAAATATTGTACCTAGGAAATGTTTGTTTCCGGTCCTTTCACAGAACTTAAAAGTCCTTCAGCGTTCGCATCGCTTCAAAACGAAATTCCTTTCAAAAATGGAGATTTTGTCTCCATAGTTGCCGGAGATGACTAGACTTCTAAATAAGAAAGACGATTCGAATATTCAACCAGAGATATAGAGGAACACGTACGCAACATTGAACATATTTATTAATGGAGGATTGATAGCAGATAAGATGTCTAGCAGATTTAGATTTCACAAGCTAGTGTGCTGCAAAATTAATTTAATAATACTAGTGCAGATCCTTAGCACCTTCCTTACCTGAGAACATCATTTCTGTAACTCAACATTGTAACACAATTTCATTTGAATTCTAGATCAAAATTATTTAATATACATTTTAAAAACAGCGAAGTAGAGAAAATACAAATTCCAAGTTGACATTTCAGAAAAATAAAAGGAACGTCAGTGTTACAGTTACAATCATTCAATTTAAATGCAAATGTAGCGAAGTTGTAGGAAAATATGACAGTTTAAATTTAAAAGGAAATATAATGGCTTAACAAATAATATTTAACTTACAACAACAAGGCAGCGCTTAAATAGAAGAAAGTATTATTGCATCTCAGAGCATTACCGACAGTTAGTTAAGTGATGTACTGTCAATGTACTGAGCACGGTTATAGAGAGTTTCATTGGAAATGCCGTTGTCGATGACAGCACGATAGGAAACAGACGTTTGACCTCGACATCCCGGGAATCATACGTTTGACCTTGTTCAATGTGGAAATGGTTGCAAATAATCGCATAAAAAGTTTAATCAATTATTGCAAATCAATTGCTTAACTACGAGTACAATCAAGTGATACACCCCAACGGCATCGGGGAAACTGACATTAGCGTGCTTGGTGCTCTAATAAGCAGTGCAGACAAGGTCAGTTGAAGCAAGTTTTTTATAAAGCATTAAAATGTTTGAAATTAACATTTGTAGATAATCAATTTTTATAAAGGGATTAAATACTTTTTTTTGTTATTGAAAGTCGCATCAACTACTAGGTCATTAGCGACAACTATTGCAAGTAACGTTATGACATGATGATGACATCATATGGTGATGATAGTGGGTGAAAGGACGAACACGTACAACCATGCCCGACGCGGGACTCGAACCCGCGACCCCACGGTCCAAGACCAGTACGGCACTACTGACTTTGCGATCTCGGCCACGGGGCCAGCGATTAAATACTATAATTCTCTTATAAATACTTTTTTTTTTCAAAAGCAGGCGAGTGATAGTAACATTTCTTGCTTTCCTCTTCCTTCACCTATCTTCGCCCTTTCCTTAGAGCTTTTCCCTGTGGGGCGGTGCCCCGCTGCTGGGAAACCTTGTTGTGGAAAACCCCGAAAGTCGACTCGTTGGTCTCGCCATCCAGATCACCGCCACCGCCAGCGATAAAACATGCACTACACTTACGGGAATTAAGACCTTAGCCATTGACGCTCTTGGATAAAGGGCCCTCCAGACATCCGTGGTTTTTGTGCACTTTCCCTGGTATCAAGAACGTGAATTTTGAGTTTAGTGCTTTCTCTAATGTAAATACAACTTACTAAATACCTCCCTTGCCAAGTGGACATTACTCATTGCTTTCTTTGACGTAATAAATAATTTTCAATATTATAAATACTTGATAATATACGCATAATACTAAGTACCACTAAATTATCTATATTTAAAGTATAAAACAACAAAGTTTCGGGCTATTTCGTGACCTGTCGTCAGTACTCAACAACTAGCTGCTTCTCCCCGCCAGCACTATTCAAACACGTGGCGCAACTGGGATACAAGAATCTCGGAAGAGGGGCGCAGGAGAACAACTCTTAATGAAGATGGCGACAGCGCCAGCGCTCGTGAAGGCGAGGCGCCTTGGGAACGGGGCTGCCGCGCCGCTCAGGGGCGGCGACGGGCGACGACGGATGAGGGCGCTTCCTCGTTAGACGCCACGCCTCCCTGCGCACCCCCAACTGCACACTTGCCCGAAGCGGAAGACCGAGGGCAGTGTTGTCAAGGCCGATGCCACGAGCGAGATCCCGATGTTCTACGGCCACCATACATTACTCCCTCCCACCCTTTCTCCTCAGCCGCACACCCTTCTCTCCCTCACCTGCTCCTCGAGTCTCTCCACTCTCACCTTAGATCAGTGTTGTCAAGGTCGATGCCACGAGCGAGATCCCGATCAAGAGCCCTCTGTTCTACGGCCACCATACATTACTCCCTCCCACCCTTTCTCCTCAGCCGCACACCCTTCTCTCCCTCACCTGCTCCTCGAGTCTCTCCACTCTCACCTTAGATCAGTGTTGTCAAGGTCGATGCCACGAGCGAGATCCCGATCAAGAGCCCTCTGTTCTACGGCCACCATACATTACTCCCTCCCACCCTTTCTCCTCAGCCGCACACCCTTCTCTCCCTCACCTGCTCCTCGAGTCTCTCCACTCTCACCTTAGATCAGTGTTGTCAAGGTCGATGCCACGAGCGAGATCCCGATCAAGAGCCCTCTGTTCTACGGCCACCATACATTACTCCCTCCCACCCTTTCTCCTCAGCCGCACACCCTTCTCTCCCTCACCTGCTCCTCGAGTCTCTCCACTCTCCCTAGTAGTGTTGTCAAGGTCGATGCCACGAGCGAGATCCCGATCAAGAGCCCTCTGTTCTACGGCCACCATACATTACTCCCTCCCACCCTTTCTCCTCAGCCGCACACCCTTCTCTCCCTCACCTGCTCCTCGAGTCTCTCCACTCTCCCTTAGATCAGTGTTGTCAAGGTCGATGCCACGAGCGGGAGTCCATGGCACGAGTGTCACGAGGAAATCGCCTCTCCACGCAGATCTTAATCCCGCCGCAAGAGACAACGCCATCACCATTGTAAAACGGCGGGGTTACTAATATTTTCCTCTCCCGACTCTAGTGGCGCAGAGAAGCCTGTGGCATGGCACGGTGCCGCGAGGCGTTCCACTGCCACTAGTAGGAGACCTTGATGCCCTTGGTCTAGGGCAGGCATACAACGGTCGTGAGCCACGCGTCTACCTTAAACTCGTGGGAATTGCGAGTAAAGCAAGTGACGCGAGTTGTGTAGACGGCTCTGGGGTGGCAGTGCGTCACCGGACACCTAGTTCGTGACAGTCTTTGGGAGAAGTCAGTTGACATTTATTTCCCCAAATGTAGCAAATAAAATCATTAAATTAAAATAATACATCACCCAGATTTCAAATTGGTTATTGAGAGTGAAATTAAACATTTTAAATCGGCAATATTTGATATCTTAATCTATATATTTAAGAGTGCAGCAATTTCATTAACTTCCTTCGTTCATGTTAGGAGATTTAATAGTTTACAGACTGTTAAAAGATCTATCTGCCCCTAAGCGAGACTTGTTCATTTATATAAATTTGTTAATTTATTTCATATTATAGGTGTGTTTAACAAATTACTGAATGATGTAATAAAACAACACAAAATGAAAGCAAACAAATAATTCGTCATTCAAAGACATTCCTGCTACTGGGCATAAATGTTTACATTAGGCAGAATTAAGAAACTGTACATGAAACAGTAATAACTAATAAAGAATATAAACATGATACAAATCTCGGTTGTTTGATGGAACAAATCTGGCAAACACATTTTCGTATGAAGTCATTACTTCCCGCATCGCTTCGCTTCGCTTTATCTCGCTTGTGTACTCATTTCTATAGTGCGATTTTTTAACTTTGCCCCTCAAGGTCCGTCGTTACGATGGAATGTCACGGCATTTCGCGTCATTCTCAGTCGTATGATATGGCATGATCGCGACCATCTCAAGCAGTGTTTACGATCATGCGATATCTAGCGACACGGGCGAGAGAGATGCGAAATGCCGTATGATATTCCATCGTGTCCGTAGGGGCTTGAGGGACAAAGTTACAAAACTCGCACTATAGATTTGGAGGGGAACGACCACTAACACTAACAATGAGAGCGGAGTCGGGGAAGCTGCTCGTGCTCCCAGTCGGGCGAGTAGCTCGTGCCACCGCCAGCACACGGGTTGCCACCAGGGCCACGTTCAGCACTTCCTCACTTCTAGAAAAAGAAGCTTCTGGGACAGCCTGCGCTCGTCCCACGTGGCGCACTTCTCTTAAACCCCTCGTCTTCCAGGCAAAGCTTACATCTTCCACGTTTTCTTATTACTAATTGCCGGATAATGAAATAAAACTAATGTTTCTAGTCAAACTTACTTCTTTTCTGCGGGCTTCGTTTGCAGGGTTTTCATTGCAATGTCTTTCAGCTAGTTCATCTGAACACAGCGAGTGCTCCACGAATTGCAATAGAAGAGATGCCGTTGCAATATTCGTGCGGCGCTGCAGGTCACATGCAAGAGAAAAGGGAATGAGGGGGAGGGGAGGTGGTGCTATGGCAATGCCCCGTTGTTTTCTGATTCAGATGTTCTGAAGGCCAGAAGCCCTGGGCAGATTTGCCATACTGCGTTGGGTCACCACCTTCCGTGACGTTTTTTGGGGGGGATTTTTCCACTTCGCCGCGCACTCGCGTCACCGCGACACAACACGCTCGACAGCGCCCTGTCTGTTCGGGAATTTTTCCTTTTTATATTTATTTTTACTTTTTATATTCTGGTATTTTTCAATGTATCGACATACTGATATCGAAATTTTGTTTCAATGTATTGGAATATTTCTAAAGGTTTTATTATTATGAAAATCCATTTAATTTCAAGAAATTGCATTTTAAGTTAAAATAACTATTACATTTCAAGATATTACATACTTTAAATTTCAAGTGAGAGTTTCTCTTGTCTTACGACTTTAATTGTGAAGACTTGGAAATCATGTCGGCCTATGTTCAGTATTTTAAAGTGTGTGTACGTACGGTTTACTATCCATTTCCCTTTAAACTTTTTTTTACATTTTGTCACACTTCTGAACCGACATAGCAAAATGCGGATATTTTAGACAGTTCGCACACAAGAGGTAACTGACTTTGCATAGTGTGCAATAATGTATCGGTTTTTGAGGGCGAATTTCATTTTCCCTACCTAGTACGACATGGGTTGGACATTTAGGTTCGGCTGTAAGATCGCGCCAACCCGACACAATATTATACAACTCTCCATTTTTCTGTTATACGTCAGCCTAATTCGACAAGTAGCCTTCTCGAAGCAACCCACTACAGTCAATAATTGTGATTCCTTGCATCAGTCACTCTGATGAGGCCTCGTTTCAGTCAACAAAACCCCATCATAGGAGTAGAAGCTTCGTTTTTATATCATAATACATAAAAATTGTTTTTACTTATGACCACGATCGATTGTGTCATCACGAAACTTTCTAGTGTCTTTTGGGACTGGTGGATGCAATCCGGATCTCAGGCACTTCTCCAAGATTTTCTCGATGAATGGGGTATGCAACAAAAGAGGATAAGGGATCGATCCATTGCTCTGCCTTAAGATTCGGAATGGGGATTGCTTGGGAAAAGAAGGCTCTTCTAGCTATTTATATTATCTCGAAAATCCTTTCACCACCTTCTTCATTTTGCACCATGACCGAACTACGAAGCGATCTCACAACTATTTAAGATATCGCAGCTGGTAAGAAAGAAAACTAATGGCTGTACAGCACTACGTATTTTCTCTTAATATTTGTGAAAGTTGTAAAGGTTCATACTATTGTAACTTGTTTCCTCGTCATTCTGTAGCGATCTCTTGAAAACTGCAGCAAAAAATGAGCGCGAATTTCGCATTGATAATTTTTGGAAGTTCGGAGGTTTTAATGAAAATAGGACTTATCATAATTATAAAAACGCCTTCCTCTACTAGAAGAAACGAATGAAAATTTAAAAAACTGAGTCATTTTTGAAAATTTTAAATGAGACGTCTGAAAATGTCGTAGGGGTAGCATGCTAACTATCCCAAGAAATTAAAACGAATAGACAGATGGACAATCAGACAAACTCCTAGACAAACGGATAGACACGTCATTAAAACATTTTCTTCATATATGTATAGGAGAATATAAAAATGGTCCGACGTATAAACATGTAACAGATAAAAGCAATCAGGCTCTTGAATAAATTAACCACTTCGCCGCTGCCACAAACAATTCAGCCGTCGCGCCGCACGCCCTGTCGTTCTGTGGGGTGCTTTCTCCGCCGAGCAACTGCTATCGCTTCGCCGGCGGCCTTCCCCTCGTCTCCATCCATCCGTCGCCGCCGCTGCGCTTGCGGGTGAGCAGAGCGGAGCCGCCCAAGGGCTTTTCTTCGTTTTCTGCTTCCGCGGGAGATACACGACACGCCTCCCCCCCCCCTGTCGCCCGCTGCACCGGCGCAGCCGCTCCGTCTCGATGCAAGGTTTGTTTCGCGGCCTCTCTGCTCCCAATGGACCGAAGCGCCAGCATCAATAACAACTTATAATACTGTGACGAAATAAAGGAATGGAACAAATATTAAAAAAATCATTTACAACAAAAAATCTGTGTCACACTGAAATTATTATCTAGTAAATACAATCCATAAAGTTGTTAGTTACTAAGGATGATCTCGATTTGCAATGAATATGAATGAAATAGAAATAATTAATAATTTAATACTGACTTTCTGACACTTGTCACCTTTGAGACGCGTCCATAAAAATTATAGCCTGATCCACAGAATAAACAATGAATACAATGAACAAAGAATCCTTAATCTTGTCGATTCACTAAAATTCCAAGAATAATTTAATAAGTGAAATCAAACCCTAAAAGCTCGATATCACTAAGGCTAAGAGTTATAAACTTTATAACTTTATACTATAAAGGACTTTATAATATAATATTATATAAGCTTCATACTGTAAAGGACTGATTCTTTTGGAAAACTAGTAAAAAATCCCAATTTCTAGACAAATTCACTTCTAGAACTAGCACACAATGAATAAAAATCAATGAGAGGATGACGAGATTTTGGAAGAAGCAACAGAATAAGACAAGAGTTGCCCTCAGATTGCGTAAGTGATAAAAAATGAAGAATAAAAAAGGAAAAAATAGGGAAACCTGTTGTCTTAACGTACTTCTTGAAAATGAAGAGATAATAAAGCTTACGTGACAGAGCTCCACATAAAATTGTGTAATTTTGAACGCCTGTGACTTGTAGATTTTGGTAGATACACACATCAACGGTACTTTCACGAAAGAAATGCTTCAGAACATTTATGAAACCTTTCGTAGTATGCACGATTCTTTCTGTACAGGGAAACATTCTTACAAATAGCATTGAGGTATCTCACCATGGAAAATGAAAGTAAAAAAATAATATTAAAGAAAATTAAATAAAATGAATTTAAAAAATTAATAAAATGGATAACGTTGGAGAAGTTACTAAATGTGGAGCCAAATTATTCCTGACTTCTTTTTCTATTATTTATGCGAGTAAATGTTTGCTTTTGATTATTGAAAAGCTTCTGTATTGTAAAATAAATTGTGAATGCTTGTTTGGGACCGTTTCGCTTCACAGTACGCCCGGAATTAACAGCACCAAAACTCTGCCAGAAGGGTATAACTGTTTCCTATTTCCTTTTTATATATATATTTGAGCGCAAATTCACTCTATGTACTCACTAACTTTTATGATCCATGAAAATGACGGATTGATTATCTAAAACCACAAAAGGTCAAGAGATCATTACAATATTTCATGGTACACCCAAGTTATAGCTGCCGGCGACAACGTCTGGCAGCTCTTTTATTGCAACTAGAGGGAGTAATGGGTAATACATTAATTAAAATCCATGAATATATCTGTAGAAAGACCAATAAATTTGAGACTTCCTGTACCTGGTCTTTCAGACTGACGAAAAAATTACCTGAAGTTACTACCATTTACATACCAAACCATCGTGTACATTTCATTGCGTTTTTTTGTAACGAGAGTTGATAAAAAATCGTGTTCAGAAAAAATTAAATTATCTTTTCTATTATAGTTTATTTTCCTACTCTCGGAAGTATTTTACAAAGAAATAATTTGGGTACTCGTATTAATCGTGTCTCTTTAGTTTAAGCCACAACTTCAATGGGTTAAACATTTTTGAGAAACTAATTTCCAGCATGCTAGTATTATCAGATCTTATTTATTATCACTGAATAATGTGTTTCCAAAAGATGAATCACTTACAAAAGAGAATACACCAAGAATAGAGATTTCTTAAGAAGTCGTAAAAGATAGCCTCTTACTCTACGTACTGAAAATGTAGCAGTGTAAATGTACTCGTACCCCTGCTTAAAAACTAGTAATAACAGAACAATATTTTGGGAAGTGATTTCCTGTTGAAATTGTTTATTTCCGCTTGACAACTTCTCCTCTTTTGCTAGCGCACGGTAAAGTATAAGCGAGTATGACAGCAACAGAAATAATTTTCCTTTCTTCTAGGGGGAAGCGAAAAGGATTCTTTAAATAAGCCTTCTCATTTCAAAAAGACAAGGCACTTCATTTAATCTTGCCAACGGCTGTTTTAATTTTTTACTGACATGATATATTTAGAAAGAGAAATAACGGGATATTTTTACTTACACATTTCTTAAAGCTTCCTCGTATTCTGTTTTACCAAATTCGTCTTATTCTCTCAATGAGGCGCACGCATGTAAAGCACACGAATTTCTGACCAGTCAGAATAGAGGTCAGATAGAGGACGCGTTACTGACGAATGGTGCCCCAGAAAGGAAAAATTAATGAAAAATTGGTAAGACATCCCACGGTTTTATCCTGGATCTTAAGAAGGGAATATATTCAGTATTAACTTGCCGTGACATTATGCATCTTTTCACCCGTTAAATACTTTTAGACGTTAAGAAAGTATGGTGTATTCTACTCCTTCAACAATCTCCGCAATTTCTACTTAAGCAACGAATAAATCTCAAATGTCAAGCTCTTCAACGTCCCGGTGAATCACCGCCATGCGCCCATTGGCTGGGAGGCAGCGGCGGTGACCGGCCACGTTCAGATACCGTCGATTTATGAACGCGGCCGTCGCTGCGATACAGCGGCGCCGCTCTCGGACACCCCGCGAAATATCACGCCACGCGCTCCCCGCCATGGAGGTGTATCTTCCCGCGCCGACCGCAGCCATTAGCCATAACTCAGGATTATCTTGAACGCGGAAAGAGAGTTCCGTTTAATTTTGTTTGTGCCGTTGCGCCGATAGGGGGTAGCACCACCGCGTGTAGCACCCTCGGATCGAGGCGCTTGGTCAGGCCTGCCGTCGGGCCCTCTCATAGCACACACCGCTGCAAGTCGATGATAACGGCACGTGCAGTGCAAACAGGATGACGGATGAGAGGTTTGGTCGGCAATTATCTAACACTTGGATGCCAGCATTTCCCAAATTGGAATGCTTGTGGATGTAATGAGCATGAAACGGAGATTTATGGGTCGCTGCTTCTGCCTTGCTACTTCCACTGTCTACCTGCATAAAATTATGCAATATTATTGAGCTCCCCACTGTCATGGAATCTTTCATTATCAATTTCACAAGAATCTGTATAACTAATTTTCAAGGAGCTCAGAAATTGAAAGAAAACAAAGCAGCATGCAGACACGTGAGATCGTTAGATACCCCAGGCCTCAGGAAAATACAAAAAACAACTGAATTATTAATTTCCAATGCGCATTGAAACTGAATGAAAACTGTAGTGCTTCCGGCAATACAAGAAGTATCTACTGTTTTGATCGATACCAACAGCTCGGGAAAATCTAACTTAATGAATGTTTCGATTTTGGCTGAAGTATGATCGTGTTATCCTGCCTATTCTCATATTACGTGTCCAGCTTTAATTGTCGAACTCGTCTCTTTACTAGCTCATCTGCAACCACATGACAGCAAGGATTCAAGGAAGAGGCCGAGCGCCATTCAATATTTCCTATTCACGTGTTGCATTACAGGAGTGGAACATCTGTGATAATCTTGGTACCGAGAGGCGGCCCAGGGCATCAAATGATGTCACTGCAGTGCCTCTGACCCGAAGGTCCGAGGTGCGAATCCCGATGGTGACAGAATTTTCGACAATAGCTTGTCAGCTAAGTCGAATTCAGTCGCTGTGTGGAGGAGAAATCTAGTGGCAGGTTGTTCTAATCGGTAGTTTTCCGTGCTTTCTCCGATCAGCACCTGGCGAATACCGAAGCAGTACCCTAACAAACATGCCATGGACCGCGCACGATCTTTCCTTCCCTTTCCTTGTCCTATCCTCATCCCATACTTATATACACTTATTCTAACATGCACTGCACTACCAGACAAGTCGGGAGACAGGCCGAGAACTTAGAGCTTGTCCCGGCTGGGACGGTGCCCTACTAGTGGGAGATACTTGGTTGGGGAAATCCCCGCTGGCCGATCGTAGGTTTGCGCCTGATCTCGCCACCCCCCAGGATGGTCGCCGCCAACTAACGAGGAAGAAACATTCACTACACTTACGGGACCAACAGTCTTAGCTCCCGGAATCACTAGCAATGAATCAATCTGTAATCTTTGTACTAGTACGTAAAGAACTGTTGTACAGTATATTAAACTGGTATTACATTACGAGTATTACAGTATTCGTGAAGACTGTTTTTGTGAAAATATTTATTTCATTGCAGCTGTTACACGAAAGTATTTTATCGTTGTTCTCGAGCAGTGTCCATGCTACTTTCTGGAAACCATTGTGTGTGGCTTTGTACAGCAGCATTTCTGTTGCTGCAGGCCACAAATTTATTTATGAATCTGGTACGTGGACACGGAGTTCTGTGCTTGTGTAACCTTTAACTAGCTCAATGTGGCGTCGCCGACGCTGTAAACTGTTTTAAAAGTATTTTCATGTGTTGAAAATTTCTAAATGTCATGCATTGCTTTGTTCAAATAAATTCTTACAGTATCTGGCATTGGACTGACCAATGAATCGTAATAGCTGATAATGCTATACTCCAGTTCAAAAATTCCCAACACTCAATGGCCTTGTGTGTTCCCTGAATTTGTAATATTGCAATTTCAAAAATTGCCGTAAAAATACTTGGAGTTATAGATCGTTGGGAATAGTTAAAATTTAGTACAGCTACATTTTTAATCTTTTTTTGCTAATATACACAAAAATGCACATGTAAGCTGTTCTTGCGCGTTGTCCTCTAATTCTAATATGAGATCATTCTCAATTATTTCCGAAAATGAAGTCGCAAAATTTTCAACTACAACTGATTCTTCCCCGAATTTGATTATCACTTCCAGGTTTTTGAGCCCTAATTTTTGAAGGGTTTAAAACTTCACACACACATTCTGATTTGTTTTCACTTCTACTTCTGCAATTACTCTAATTATTGTTTTTTAGGCGAATATAAACATTAAAAGGCGAATATTATGTATGTTTATAATGTTGAATGTTTATTATGCCAATAAGGTGCTGGGTAAATTTAATAAGAATAAGTTGTTAATGACATTCATTTGAAAATCGGCATACGTACGCTTAAGAACGTAATATGAAAGGTCGAATAAAGATGTGCTTTCATTTTTTAGCATTACTCATAACCCTGGTTTTCTCCGTATTCTTTTGAAGTTCTTCAAATTTAAAAAGTTTTAAGGGAATATTATACGTGGGTTTTTGCAAATTTATTATTAAAAAGAGGATGAAACATTTCACTTCTCGTGAATGACTTAAAAGCAGCATCACAAATTGACAGTTCTGGCGCGCTATTCAAGTGTGACACACAGAGATGGCAGCAAACAGCGTTGCCAACCTCGTGGAAGAAAATTATGACATGGAAAGAAAATGTTCTCTGGGTATTGGGGTTTAATCACCACCACATATGTAGGTGGCGTTGATTTAATTCCCAATCTACCCACTAAGATCATAGCGCTAAAACACTTTTTCGGAAATTTCTTAGAATCTTCTGACCGGATCCGAAAATAAATTTTCAGTTCCCAAGCAGGAGACAGACACGCGTCGAATGCCACCTCAGAAGTCTTGATTGGTGCCCAGAAAGTGATCTGTGAGCGACGGACGCACGGATGGCCACTCGCAGTTACTCAAATATTAGGGATTTATTTACTTTTCGTTTACATGCCAGTAAACAAGGAATCAAAATTTGAATATAGAAATGAATAATAATATAGATTATACATAATTAAAAATTATTAATTAATATATTATTGAAAATTATTTATATAGAAAATTATTATTTTATGGTATTTTTAGAAACATAATGTGTTGCATGTCGCTCAAAAAGGAAATCAAACTTTTGGGAACATTTTCAGTCATTAATGATTTTCTCACGACGAGCCGTCTCCTTGGCAGCGTGGCAAATACTGAACGAGAGTATGCAGCTTTACGAAAAGGTCTTCTATCGTCCTTCCCCCAAATTATCTCACGCCAACACGCCTCCACAACGTGGAAAGTCGAAAATATTAGCGCTTGGAAACATAACTCCCACCAGAGAGTAGCGACGTAATTAAAAAGTTTCCGTGAATACACGCCCTCGCAGTTCGCAGGCAGCGACAAAACCCCCAGGGAAAGGTAATCAGCGCCGAACAGATGTGAGGGTGCGGGAGGGGGGGCAAAGGAAGGGGAGGCGCGACGTGTCCGTGAATGCCAGACCCTGGCGCAAGCCTTCGGAAGCCCCGGTGCGTGGAGGGGAAGGAAAAGCGGAAGTGGAGGTGGAGGCGACTGGCAGGAGTAGTTGAGATGAAAGCAGTTGCTTAACAATCTAACGCAGATGACGTGATGTAGTGGCATTCGGTTGGCACTTGGGCCGCACCCGAAGAGAAATGAAGGCAAGCTGGTGTAGAGGCTTCGCAGAGTGCCGGCAAAAACATGTGAGCAGAGGCAGGCTTCGAAGGCTTAAAATGCAACGAGCTTAGAAGCTTACGATGAGATAAGGCGTAAGATATAGCTCTCGCAACCTGAGCGACACGATGTAAGTTTGCACGGGCCGGAGAAATGTTCTATAAACCTTGGTGGCGGAAGAGAATCAGTGGAACGGAAATTAGAGAGATGAGAAAGGATGGGATAAGACAGATTGAGTTAAGATGAGTCACATCCTAGAAGATGGAAATTGAATGACAGAGGCGTAAACACAGTTGACGTAGACGTTTTCTTGAGACAGAAGGAAGGGTAGAATTGCGAAAGGAAATTACGGAATTCAAACAAACATAACGTCAAATGATATTCAGTGAAACTACAAATGAAAAGTGTCTCTTCAAAAAATGCAACTGGGGATGCATGAGAAATTTGCTCCGGGAGTAAATTTTGTGGAAGAGTGAATACGAATATGAAATTGAATATGTGAAGGACATGAAAGGAAACAAAGGAGAGAGTAAGTCATCGTATGTATTAGTAGTAGCAGTTGTAGAAGAAAGAGAAAAAAGAACAAGAAAGGAAGCAGTGGTATGGTGCACCCGAGGAACCACATCAGTTGCTTCGCTCACAATAAACATTTCATGGCAAATTAGGTTTTGAACAAGATTCATGAGGGATATTTGGGGTTAGTTAGCCACGAGGAGCAAGTAAACGTGAAAGGAAAAAGAGTAGACGTCTTTTCTTCACAAATAGTACACGTCATTGGCATTAGAACCCTCCTACCAATAGGGCTTGCCTTGTGACAATCCATGTGACACATGACACACAGCCCCATTATACTCATTGCATCTCTAATCCAAATGAAGACGAAGAGGCGCCGAGACGGAACGACGAAAGGGAGGCGGGCACGCAGCACCAAGAAGCGATGAGCAGACTAGTGGCGCGGGCGACGCGACAGTGCGTGGGCTGCTTCGGCGAGCCGGAGCGGGGCGGGGCGGGGGCGGGGCGGGGGCGGGACGGGGGCGGGGGCAGGCGGCGGCAGAAGGCGGCCTCCGCCGGCGGAGGGACCGCCGCCCGCCACCCGCCTCGCCTCATCAGCAGCCCGCGCGCGTTTTACGGTTATTGCTGTTAACACGCGTAATCGCGGGCACCGCCCCCGCCCGCGCCGCGCCGCGCCGCGCCCCGCCCCTCGCCCCGAGGGCGCGGCCCCTTCGCATCCATGCGCGTGTCGCCTGCCGCTGGCAGAGCGCGCGCTGGAATTGATTCGGCGAGCGAGTCCCGCCGCCCCCGGACTCCGCAGTTATTTGCCTCCCCCTCCGTCGCTGCGGCCACCGCAGTCCTCGAACGGTCGCCAAGGGGCGGTCCAGGAGGCCGCCCTACGTGCGCGCCGCCTGCAAGGTTGCCGCTCCCGCGCCGGCCGCCGCGTCGGCTCGGGGAGCCTCAAGGGTTCCTCTAGCTTACGGACGCAATTCCATTTCTCGACACGACACAACTCAACAGCTCCACACTCCAATGTAATACAACAAATCTGTTCTACGAGAACGTCTTTGTATTGTGAATGAAGCTTAATGAAAAGACAAGTCAACCTGAACATTCATATTTCCCCCCTTCTCTTTTCTTCTTCTTTTTCTTCCATGGGACACATTCATTACATTTTATTCTCAGTTCCTACTCTGCATGTTTCCCATTTTCCTCGTAATGTACGATCGTTTTAGTATTGCATGAATCACAAAATGTCACGTTTGATTCCTCTCTTACTAGTCACAATTACCCTTACTCTAGTGACAATGTGTCTCACACATTGTCATTCATTTACAGCTTCTCCTTCTCTCATTTTCTTATGTTGGTATTTTTATTTACTGTTGCTCTTGTACCACTCTTCTTAGTGTTTATACTCAAGCTGTTAATTCTCGTCCTAATATTCTGTTTAATTCCATAGCAACTATCCGTAATATGTTTTAACGTTAATTATCTTCAGTACTAAGACCTTCCTCAAAGCACCCGGGTCACTTTCTTCAGACTCCAGGTTGTTCATGTTACCCATTGTGTGTCATGTTGTGTCATGTTACCCATCGATCCATCGTGGTTTCTCATCATTCATCTCAACTCGTTAGTTCTCAGCCGTATGTACTCTTCTTCCTTGAATTTCGTTTCTGTTTGCTGCCTAGGCCACGTCAGACGCTGTTCCGCTGGGAATGTTCATAAGGCCTCGCCGACTTTTCGCCTCCTCTCTGTAACCGCCCCGTTCCGTCATCACCTCAGCTCCCTTCGACCCCGATCTCATCGACCCAAGACGTCTCCTACTGTTACCATGCACCCCGCAACCGCTCCCACCCCAACGCACCGATCCTATCGTCACCACCGCCGATGTCACTGCCACCGCCACATTCGCAACGCCGCTGTCCCCGTCACCAACGCCACAACACTCCCTCGCCGCCGCCGCCCTCGGCGCTGCCGCCGCCGCCAGCCTGCAGCCGCCCGCGCGGTCGCCGACCCAAGCCGAAGCGCCGCGGCTGCTTGGCGCGGAGGGGAGCCGCTGCCAAGTCTTCGGCCGCCCGCTCCGCCCCCACCGTCCGTCCCGCGCACGCACTCCCTTTTTACGCCATATGGCTTAATCCACTTCTCCGCCCCCGCCCCAGTCTCCTGGCCCTCGCTATGATTTTCCCTTGTTCCGAACGCGAGCTGCAGCAATTCCACGAGTAATTTAATTCATTGCAGCAAATGGAAATAGTCGTGCGATGGAGGTCCGTATCATTTCTTTGGTAATTTACCTTACACGAGCATTTATTGCGGGCAATAAAAATGAGCAACGGGCGTGACAGCAGGAGGATATTATTAGTATAGAATGTTCACATCCCCAGAATGACGACTGGGGTTGCATATGGCTCCCACAAGAATTATGTTTTATCACGTTACAAATGCTGAAGCCGAATATGTAAGACTAATTTTATGTCTAATGCTTACAGAGAGAAAAAGCTCCAAAAATCAACTTTTGGTTTTTTCATATTTCAACTAATTTAAAAACTGAGGCGATGCTTGCCATTACTACAGAATCTTCATATCCAGGAAATACGAAAATTAATCGTAATAAGCATATTCTCGAAAATACTTTTTGAATAACAAATATGATTTTCCTGTAATTAGGAATACGAGAACTTTAATATTTTTCATGCGCTCACGGAACTATGTATTCAATCTAATTAAAAGAAATTAAATTTAGAATTTGTGAATTGCTTTCCGTAGTTTGGTATCTCAGAAAAATATTAATATAAACTGCAAAATGTGAATTCATTAGTAATTCCATCCTGTTCATTATTATTAATAATTTTGCTGTGGGTATTCACTTTTTTTTGTTCAAAAAACTAGAAAACCCCTTTTTGGATTGAAATCGGAATGACGACAATTGTAGTTCACATTTCATTAAATAATTTATAAGTGCTGTTTTGCTGTGTTTTGATAATAATTTACCTGAATTGAAAATTACCCACAGAAGAATATTGGTTCCCATATGTAAATTCAAAATAATCTCATGATATTTGAAATCCATAAAAAAGAAGATTCATTAAAAATAATTAAACGAAGCGTAGTTCAAGAGAACAATACTTTATTCAATATTTTCAATATGCCTATAATAAAATGTCCTTTATGTTTGATGTTTCATGTGGTTAACCTGCCTGAAGGCACAAATGCAGGAGGATGACATTCCCTGTACATTTCCGTTTATATCGGACAATTTTACTCGCATTACTTTTTGCATTTACTTCCATCAGATTTTAATAATGTTTTAATGCGGCGTGCCAGACCCAATACCTTAATAACCGTTCATGAAACAGACATCAAAGTTGATTTCTCTGCTGCTTTAATTGTTTCCCGGATCGTTTTAGAGAAATAAAAGATTCAATGCAGTTTGTAGATACAAAATGGGGTTCAGTTGCTTTTGAAGCAGAGAATTTTTCTCTTACGGACCGATCCAGAGAGATTGGTTAAGGTCCGCGAAGAGGGGAATCAGAGGGAGGATGCTCCCAGTGAAGGGCGGTTTCTAAAAATGTTTAAATGGGGTAAATCTTTAAAATTAAAAGAAACAATTTCTGTTCTTTTCATTTCTGCTAATACGTCTTTAATTTTTTTAATTACGTACATTTCAACATACATTATTTTATCATAGTGTGTGTAACTATGTGATTAATTTATTCATTACTTTACTTACGAATATTTCAATTTAAAAATAAAACGTCTACACGATACCTTTAATAATATTTATTCTGGTATTAGTTTGAATAGCAATATAATATTTGTAATAATATTAAAATAAAGTTGCAAATAACATAATTTTAAAGCATATTAATATTTTTAGTTTTTTTTAAATCCACGCATTTTGAAGGGCCTCGCACCGCCTCCTCCCGTTGAATCCACCCGCGCTGGAAGCGGGGACCAGAAGGTGGTGGGCGGTGCGCGGCGAACGGCGACAAGTGACGAACGGACACTGGGAAATGAGAGGGAGGGGTGAGCGCAGAAGGCGCCGACGCGAGCGGCCAGTCGGAAGGCCATTGCGCCTATGCAATGGGCCTTTAATGGCGGCCGTAAATCCAAATATTAATCCGGCGGAGGCGAAGGCGAAGGCAGAGGCGGGGGCGCAACAACCCAAGCGGCTGTGTCCACACCAAGCACGGACGTCGTCCACGTCCAGTGGCTTGGATGGCGGAAGTATGGATCAGAGGGGGGCGGATATTCCCTCTATCTTAGAAAAGGAGGGGACGCCATTTCGTAGAAACGCGTGAAGCTATTAAGTACAAATTACTAAAAAAATAACAAAAGCTTCAAATTATTTCTGAATGTAAATTTTTGACATGTAGGATACCTTCAAATCATGCGTCATATTCGTAGTGTTATCGCCCTGTTAGGGATATCTTATCTACAAAGTATTAAATTCACCCCTCTTATCTACAAATTCTTCGAAAGTCCCTGACTAGCGCCCATTCCGCCAGCCGTTGTTTCACACGTAACCACCTATTCGACATCCATATTGCAAACTTGTTGAAATGGGATCAATGTTTAGTTGCCATGACACACATTAATGATGTCACAAGGAGTTTCTCTGCTCAAGGAGGTGCAAAAACTTGCCAATCTCGTAAATGATTTTATCAGCTTTCATTTTGGTTAGAGAAAGGGGGAGGAAAGCGAAGAGTGGGTGGGGATGCGGAGGACTGTAATGGGCCTTCTCTAACCAACGTGATGCACGCCGCGCCGGGCCGTGCTGCCCGGGACGGGGGAGAGGGATTGGGCTGGTTGATTGGATGGACTCTGAGTTGACGGGGTAAATTAATGAAGAAATTGACCTTGCAGAAGTTTATTTTCCTTTTTGTACAGCTGTGCGGTCCTTCTGACTGGAGTGACCTGCTTTGCCAGCGTTGCCGTCTGCGTTGCGTAGTGGAGATGTTGCAGGAATACAGGTCCCGCACAGTGTGGTGGCGGGCCCGTAAACAGCCTCCCTGCAGCGCACGCGGCCCTCCTGAGATGGGTCGGACCAGTCACGGCACCCTCAGGTGTGAGAGGCACCGTTCGGCGAAGCTCACACCGACGCACCGCACCCGCACCGACAAATGAGCATCGTGCCGAACTGCCGCGGGCAGCGTTACGCGTTGCGCGAAGCGCAATAACTAATGGGATGCTTGATCCTCTACTGCCGAGGGCAGTGTTGCGACACGCGCGAAGCGCACTGGCTCTATACGTGGATCTCCACTGCCGAGGGCAGCTTTGAGAGATGCGCGAAGCGCACACTCGATCACGCGCAGAGACAAATGTGAAAAAAACGTTGTTCCCCGGGCTCGCGGAGCGTCGACCAGTGCAGTCTCCCTGGGAATGTGCCGTTAGAGGCTGTATAGCAGACACGGGGGGAAGGGCCTTCTGGAGGGGGTAGCAGGCCCTTCGGCGGCCTGTGGGTGGCCGCCGGGGAGAGGGGAGGCGGCGGCCGTGGGCGCGCCGGCTCCGCGCGGCGGGTGTCAGCAGGAGGAAAAGACGCCTGCGAGGGCTTTGCGGTGTGTACGGAACATAGACTCCCGGGCTCGAAGCCGAAGGCGAGAATGAGAAGTGGGGGGTGAATTAATTGTTCCGTACACGACGCGAACGCCCGAGTTACATTTCTGCAGTTGCTGTGAGACCCTTTCTATAGAATAAGTGAAATTAGATCTCACTGCGCACTTACGCGTGTCTGCAGTGGTTAATGGCACGTTTCCGGACACGATCCATCCCAGTTCGGTGTTCTGGAGAATAGGCATTCCCTTTGATAACGGAATTTTGCCTGTTAACATGATTTCTGCTGCAATGGCGGCGCCGAGTAAAATATCAATCGATTTTTTGACATTAAACCGCGGATCCGCAAGCGGGAGGTTTGGAGGTATTTTCCACTCCCCGCAAGCGAATGAGACCGGTGGAAGGTCTGTGGTGATGGCGGGCATTACAATGAAAGCTTCTTGACAATGCCATTGGGTGACACGCGAAGCTATCATGAGTGAAGCGATGTTTCGCGAGCTCGTAGTGCCTGTACCAACAGTTTGGATCTCAACCGATCCCGCTGTACTTGCAATGTCAAGCTGCTTGATTAGTGCCTCTGACACTAGGTTACAATTCGAACCACTGTCCAACAGGGCAGTGCATGCATGAAGGTTACCGC
This sequence comes from Acheta domesticus, assembly GCA_031308135.1. Lineage (NCBI taxonomy): Eukaryota > Metazoa > Arthropoda > Insecta > Orthoptera > Gryllidae > Acheta > Acheta domesticus. The sequence goes on along the minus strand of JAHLJT010009436.1, from coordinate 255,927,693 downwards.
AGCGGTCGCTTACTAGAATTTCAGCTGTCGGTAAAAGACACGGTGTAAGGCGGCTCGAAAAAGAATTTACATTCGCACTAAACGAATTTACATGCGTCGAGGGCGGGGATTGCACCGCGACGGAGCTATTAGAATTGTTTTCTACAGCTCTCCCGGGCAAATCGGCGACACTGTTTTTGAGCACCCCTAGCATTCCAGAATTCCTGTGAATGACCGTCGGGGGGCAATGTCTGGGTGCAGGTACTTGGGCCCGGTGGCCGCGAAACAATAGCCGGCGAAAAGTTTCCTTCTTCGCGGACTGCGGGCGAGCGCTGTTGGCTGCACGTGGAAGTGAAAGGCGCGTAGTTTCCTAGCGCCGGCAACTGAGCGTTGCAAATCGCAATATTTACTTTTGACTCAAAATACCCGTGCAGCAGTGTATGGTGATTGGCATTACACTGACGACATGTGAATGATGAGCAATTATGTGATTTTGAGTATTTCTTAAGGCAATTATGACACAGCCGCTGTTGACGGACATGAGAAAACCTCGCCTCTTGTGATAGTTCGCGGAATTTGTTACATTGATGAAGCATGTGTCCGTGGGCACAAAAGGAACATTTATTTCCGCTATTGTTGCTCGCATTGTTAGGTGGTCCCTGCCAATTACGGGCCACGACTTGTTTGGGTTCAGGGGGCGGTTTACTGTTTTGGACAGGCGTACCGGCACTGTTAATTGCAGCGATTTTGTACTGCCGTTCACAAAAGTTGTAAAAGTCCTTCAGTTGAGGATTTTTATCTAATGGCGCGTTTCGTTCCCATTCTTGCACCACTGCGGGAGGACAATGCGCAAGAATGCGATGAAGAATGAGTAATTCACTCAAAGGAACTTCTAACTCTAAATTGTCGAGAGCCGTGGCATGGGTTTGATAATGGTCAACGAATTGTCGCCATGTTTGTGGATTAGTAGAATCCAACACAGGAGGGCATTCTAATGCGGTGATGTGGGCGGTTGCTAGCAAACGCGGATTTTGGTATCGCAAATTTAGAGCGTGCCACGCTAATGCAAAGCTATTCGGCCCACTGGGGAATTGTAAAACAATTTGTTTGCATTCTGCGGGAAGAGCTTGGACAAGGTAGTGCCATTTTTCAAGATCGGTGGCATTCTTATTTTCAATTATCAGCGCAGTAAATAGATCTTTGAAACCTTGCCAATCTTCATCACGGCCGGAGAACCGAGGACTAGGAAGCTCAGGAAGCCTGACTACACTGGACGGCATTTCATGTGAAGAGCGATGTGAGTCTGCCACAGATGGTGTAGTCTCACGGAATGCAGAATGTTTCCGTAATGAAGCATTTACCTTCGAGATTAAAGCGAAATAACGGTTTTCAAAATCGAATTCTTGTTCTGCATCTGGGAAATTGTCTGATAGCTGTTTGGAATCATCTTCGTAGGTTTGCCAAACTTTAAGAATACGTTCTTTACGAGAAACTAATTGTTCGTACGTTTCCTCATCGACTACTTCGAAGCTTTGAATAAAACGTGCCTGGTTGTCTATGATTTTAACTGCCGCCGAGCATGCGGCTTCAAGCTTTTTCCGGAGTTTTTCTGCCTTTTCTGCCATATTAAATTCTTGTTTCTAACTATGATTAATAATTAATTTCTGGACTAAGATTAGGACTCGTGCGGTACGCTAACACGCACCCGAACACCTGGGAATAACCTTGAAAACTATGATTAAGAAATCGATCAATGACTGTGCGGGAACCTGCATTCCTGTAACATATTGAACACACGCATGCCACACACCTTATAACTAAACTTACTCACTAACACAAATTAATTGCATCATCAAACATAAATTAATGAAAAATTTGTTTAACACTGAAGAGAAAAAGTATCATTGAATTGTCTTTGCACAAACCTAGATTAACAATAAATAGCGGTAACACTGAAGAGAAAAAGTATCATTGCATTGTCTTTGCACAAACCTAAATTAACAATAAATAGCGGTAACACTGAAGAGAAAAAGTATCATTGCATTGTCTTTGCACAAACCTAAATTAACAATAAATAGCGGAAACACTGAAGAGAAAAAGTATCAATGAATTGGTTTAACACTGAGTTGAAACATAACACTGCATTGACTTTGCATTAGAGCAAAGGAAATACTACTGATTAGAATGATTACTTACAAATTAAGCTTGCCCTGACGATTAAAAAATGAGTGTTCACTAACAAAGTTAAATCATATAAATAAATTGAACTACACACAGACAAGCAATTACTTTAAGACACAGAATTGAAATTAAAGATTATATCTGACTACTATACACAAATTACACTGTTCAACATAGAAAACATTATTATCCTTTGAAACTCTGCAAAGTAAATAAGCATGTGCAATGACTAGAATTTAGCAAAAATTGTCAACTCAGATATCCGGCCCGGAGGACCAACTTGGTTAGAGAAAGGGGGAGGAAAGCGAAGAGTGGGTGGGGATGCGGAGGACTGTAATGGGCCTTCTCTAACCAACGTGATGCACGCCGCGCCGGGCCGTGCTGCCCGGGACGGGGGAGAGGGATTGGGCTGGTTGATTGGATGGACTCTGAGTTGACGGGGTAAATTAATGAAGAAATTGACCTTGCAGAAGTTTATTTTCCTTTTTGTACAGCTGTGCGGTCCTTCTGACTGGAGTGACCTGCTTTGCCAGCGTTGCCGTCTGCGTTGCGTAGTGGAGATGTTGCAGGAATACAGGTCCCGCACAGTGTGGTGGCGGGCCCGTAAACAGCCTCCCTGCAGCGCACGCGGCCCTCCTGAGATGGGTCGGACCAGTCACGGCACCCTCAGGTGTGAGAGGCACCGTTCGGCGAAGCTCACACCGACGCACCGCACCCGCACCGACAAATGAGCATCGTGCCGAACTGCCGCGGGCAGCGTTACGCGTTGCGCGAAGCGCAATAACTAATGGGATGCTTGATCCTCTACTGCCGAGGGCAGTGTTGCGACACGCGCGAAGCGCACTGGCTCTATACGTGGATCTCCACTGCCGAGGGCAGCTTTGAGAGATGCGCGAAGCGCACACTCGATCACGCGCAGAGACAAATGTGAAAAAAACGTTGTTCCCCGGGCTCGCGGAGCGTCGACCAGTGCAGTCTCCCTGGGAATGTGCCGTTAGAGGCTGTATAGCAGACACGGGGGGAAGGGCCTTCTGGAGGGGGTAGCAGGCCCTTCGGCGGCCTGTGGGTGGCCGCCGGGGAGAGGGGAGGCGGCGGCCGTGGGCGCGCCGGCTCCGCGCGGCGGGTTGTCAGCAGGAGGAAAAGACGCCTGCGAGGGCTTTGCGGTGTGTACGGAACACATTTTTCTAACGATATCAGATGTTCATACGAGCATGTTGATACATACGAACTAAGAAATCAGTCACACCATTGCAATTCTTCACGACCATTTAATTATGTAGGCTTTATCTAACGGTCATTAGAATTTGACTGGAATATTCACTGTTACCTAATAAAGACACACCCGACTCAGTAATGAATTCGATGTTTAAAAATGAGGTTTCGGCAAAATGAAAGAAATATGTCGCCAGCAGTATAGTGATTTTTTGCTGCAGCAACGAACTAGACCGAAACTTTACAAATACGAAAGAAATAAAGAAAAGAAAACCATCCACTGAAACCATGATGTAGCACATACACGGCCGCTCCCTGTACTCTTCTCGTTAAGACTGCGGCGCGCAGCCGCTGCTCCTTTTAGGACCCAGCTCCTCGGCCGCGGACAAAGCCATTTCACGGTTGCTCGCGCCCGTCGCCGCCGCCGCCGCCGCTGGATGAGGTCACGGGCGGCGCCGCCGCAGCCGTCAGCTGGCCTCAGCCGCCACGCGCCTCCGCGCCACGCCCCCACGCCCACGCCGCCCCGACTTCACGCTGCCCCCCGCCGGCGGAGAAGAGACCGCTGCTATCAATAATAACCCCGGGCGATGATGTCACTGCTCGAGTGCCCGCACCGCCGCTGCCACCGCCGTCGCGACGCTCGCCGTCGCCACACATAGATCCACTCTCTGCGCCAGCGTAATTGCTGTGCATTCAGGTCTGCTCCTATTCCCTCTATTGTGTTCAGTTTCCTACATTGTAAACTAAACAGTAGGATCTGATGGAATACAATGCAGCTGCGATGATGCTAAATACTATTATGCCAGTAGTTAGGTATCTGTATCGACTATCATAATTGCAGAGGTGCTATTTTCACAAGAAAATTCCTTGCTATTTTCACTTAAAAATTTAAAAACCAGAAGCTTACGAATGAGAATATTTGAATACAATTGTATAGTCCCAGGCAGCTTCGAGAATTGTATTTCACTGCTCTTCTTTCATGAAAAACATAACCCAACCCGTTGGTTTGTAATACAGAAAGACAGGTCTCATTACATGGATCTTGGGGAATATATTTGCTTCTCATCTTATAATTTACCCCTCATCGTGGTTTGGCAAGAAATGTTTACTAGTACAGCCCCTGATAGTGCTCTCTTGTGTCTTCCGAGTGTTCCGATATATTTGCTCAACGAGGAATGACAAATAAACCAAAACGAAACAGCTTCCTTTCACACAAAAATATTCCTTTGAATAAACTGAATTTCTGTTGAACGTGTATATGTCCGGCGTTGGATATTATGATACGATTTTCACAAAGTAAATCTACTGTATTCCAATATTGACCCTCGTATCCATCATGCTCCCTGTGTTTCCACCGATCTTCAATACATATCACGGAACCGGCGCGCCGGCTCTCTGGCCCCCGGCGCTGGAGGGAGCTGTCTGCTGTGTAAATAACCCTTGGCGTCCGTCGCTGCGGGGGAGGCTCAGTGACACGTGCTCCAGGAAGTCCAGAAAAGAAACATTATCTGCAAAGGTCGCGAGATCGCGCACACAGCCCCAGCCGGAAAATACGCGATTCATCAAAGATTACTTTAAAAATTAAGTGACTAGGAGGAATACGAAAATGTAAATGTAAAAATACTCCTTAGAATAATATTATGAAACGAGGATACAAGATGAAACAGGTCATTCGAAGAGAAAATAAGTTGGAATATCTACTGAAAGGTTCAACGGTAAATCTTATTTGACAAATAGAAAGAATCTAACTAAATTGTTAAAAAAGTATTTAATGAAAAGGGTGTTATAAATCCAAGCAAATGTGCGTTATGGCTCATTTTCTGAAGCTCTAAAATACTAATAATATGTTTACCCGTTAGTGTGTTTGTCAATGAAAACTTGTTGTAATACAAGATGATATTAGATATGATGATGAAGGTAAGTCATCGAAAGCAAATCAACATTCGAATGAAAATTGTATTTGCTATTGTATGTAATTACGATCTAAATTTGTATTGCCAACAAAAAAAGTGTAATAAAATAGCAAAGCTATCAACAACTGCGAACAGTATTTTATGAAATGTGTATAGACGCGATGAATGAAACCATCCAAAATAACTAACTTTCAAAAACCATTGATTAGCTAGCTGACTGTTCATTTAGATACCATCACGCACATGGAAAAAATCAAAGAGAGCTAAGAAAGTAGTGTTTTTAAAGGAATGTTCTACTGCAAAACTGCGGTATTCTTTTCATCTCGTTTTAATAAAAACAACCCACAAATTTTAAAATATGGACAATTTTCAAGTCATTATATAATTTTCTACCAGCATTGGCCAGTAGAGCTAACAGCCAGTAAAATAATCTACGAAAAAATATTTCCCCCACCGTCCCTCTGGAAAAAATGAAGCCAAAACGAGACCATATTTCCTCTACCTTTTTTATGTTGGGCAGCAAGTGACTTTTTCTTCACCCTAGTCGCTTCCTGTCTTTTGTTTGTTCCGAAGCGACCGATGCCAAGCGTCTGCGCTCACGATAAATCTGCCCTGGACTCCCTTCAAATAAATTCTTGGGGCTATCGGAAAATACAGCCATGCAATAACTCTCTGCCACTTCCCCCACATGCTCACCAAAAACACGCGTATACCGAACATTAATCAATGTAGGGAGGATGTATCCTTTCAGCAAAACGATGTGACGATATTCGAATCAGTGGTATATTTCTTGCATAAAAACGGAAACAATAAATCCTACTTTAGGAAAATTTGCACTCGCATTTAATTTATATTTATAAGAAAGAAGTCATGAAAAAAATTGTTTCACAAATGCAAAATATTCAATCGAAGCACAAGAAGGGTGAATTAGCCGTTTCACAGAAAGAAAAAAATACATAGCGCAAGAAAAGTTACTCATATCACAAATTGTCATTTTGCAGCAGAACGGTTTTATCCAGAGCGGATCCTTTTTTTTCTTCATATTTAAAGGGATTTAATCTATTCAAATCATCAAATATTGGCAAGAGGTCAAGTTATTTAATTGATTACGGAAATAAATTCAACTGAATTATTATCGTAAATGATAGCATTTGTATTACCATCAAAAAAACATTTGCGAAGAAATTGTTACAATAAACCACAGAACAATGTTCCCCAAGTTATCTACGTTATTCTTACCTTATTCTCCTACATCTGCAAAAGTAAATTCTAAAGTCAGCAAAACTACTTTGTAGAAACTGGTACATCAATCACAGCCGAACAGCGTCGCTAGATTCCCAATAGCGATTCAATAACGTTGCTAGATTAAGGCGACGCTCTTTTAATTTGAGTTCACTCGGAGATTTTTATGACCGAATAAGAGTGAGTGAGGAGGGGTGCAAGTCGCAAAATGTTTTTAATCCGAATGTGTGAATTTTGAAATATCTTCACCGCAGGTTCATCTATCGTCTGCCGTAATTATAAATCTGAATTAACGAGAGCGCTCTTTTGTCTTAGGACCATGTTTTTTTAATTCTATATTTAATATTACGTATCTAAAATTTATTTACACATTTTATTGGGAAGATTGATTCATGATACAGATTTCAATACAATAGCACACACCATTTAGAAATTACCAGTACGTCAAATCATATTTCTCTCTCTTTTCCTTATTTGTTTAACTAGCTTGAAATAAAAAAATTGAAATTTTGTTATAATTGCATCATTATTCAATTAAAATGAAGTCATCAATGTAAATTTAACATGGTGTTTTGAAATGTGAAACAATGTAAAAATATAGAAAGTAATTACTGAAATCAGATGATAAAAATTTAGCCTATTACACATTTATTGTTTTTTGTTAATTTAAATTTCTTTTTTAAAATGCAATTGTATTTTGTTCTTTGTTTAAAATATCAGTTTTCTGAACCTGAATTGTGTAGTAAATTTTTTGTGAACAATCCTTTTGGTTTCGAGTTATACATCCGTCATGTTCATACTGAAATGCCGATGACTCTCCCACGTGACTTGTATTGCCTCCAATCCAATGCACTCCGGCAGGTCTTCCCCTACAAACGAGAGTGAATCAGAAAGGGAATTATATCCTGAAGGCGTGAAAGTCAATATTTTTTATTCATCACGTAAGTTTAGTATATTTCAGTGCATACTTTCAAAATTTACCAAGAAATAAATGAAGCACCATCACGTGCATTGAATATTAAAACTTCTCCAGCAGGGGATGTCAAACTTTAGTTGCGGACGATACTCGGTATCGTCCACGCTCTCTGCCTATAGATTCGCTTCCCAACGTTTGTGGATTGGGCGACAACAGCTTTCATAAGAACTACAGAGATTGCTGTAGTGATCGGTTTTTGTTATCTTGGTTCCTTAGCCGAACATAAAAAAAATTCGTCTGGCCTCATACGACCCTTTCTTCCTTCTCACATCCCCATTCCTGGACCCACTGCCACCCTGAAGACCAGCTTGATGATTGCCTGATTCCCACAGGAATCGTTCGTCGTGATGTAGAAAAGCCTACGGCTGCACTGCGAGTATGCGGAAATAAGGCCAAAATCCTAGCAGGAATAGTCAGAGGAAGAAATTAATAAAATAGAACCAAGCTGGAAAACGTATTGGCAAAGGCGTCGGAAGGCGTTGAGAGGGGGGGTCTCCCCAAATATTTTCACGTACATACCGCAGTTTCATTCTAATATAATTTTTTACTGAGGTCACTTTCGGTATAACATATTAGAGTCTGTGTCACGATACCAAGGTGCACATAGAAAAATGTTTTATCCTTCATTAGTCATCAGTCAAAAATATATGGGAAAGGGCGAAAAGGATCTTTGTGAGCCTGAATTTTCATATCTAACGACGAGGTTCAGTAAGCTTATGGTTATCAGCCACCACCTCTATCGTTTCCCAAAAGTATATTGAATTCGTGAATAGCTACCACATAACAACAATTTTTAATGAACTGTTCACAGTTCAATAAATTAATCTAAAAATACAAAACAAAAAAGACTGCCGTGGACTACACAAAAATTCCAGGGATGTCCATTTTTTGGTGTCTCCCCGCTTTAAAAACACCGCCAGAGACGCCCATGCCGATTGGCTCCGAAGCCCTGAGCGGGGGGGTGGGGGGGGGCGGAGTGCGGCGCGCACGGTGGTCGCGCCCCTGCTTCCGCCCTCGGCTCTGGTTCCCGCAGCCCGCGCGCGGGCGGCAACGCGGCGCGTCGGCGCCCAATTTCACCGAGTGTTTGTCTTCGTGCGTAAATAAACGCAGCCCGCGCGCATAAACAAATGCGATCGCGCGAACACGCCCATTCTCTCGCCCGCACCCCGTGCCTTTCGCCGCCGTTCTCCTCGTGCAGGGAGGAAGCTTCTTGAATTCTTGAACCAAACTTTTACGAAAGAAAGAAATAAAGAAAGAAAGGGTCCTCACAGAAACGAAGAGTTACGGTCTGTCAAATCGTTCAGCGAGAAGAAACGAATGCCCCTTGAAAATCGTCCATTCTACATAAATGATTGTGAAAGATGTGTCAAAAAGAATTACGATGAAAAAGGTTTTTAGGGTATAACATTTTTTAGACCCCTACACTTTATTTCCAAATCGATGATATACTTTTGTTGTTCCGTAGAGATCTGCGATGACATTGTGATAGTCCCATATTGCTCTGCAAACTTTGAGAGAAACTGAGTCAATAATTTTTATGTTCGATTTAGTAACGCAAAAAGATTAAATTGAAAGAGGGATAATTTGGTGACAGTGAAAGCAAGTTTAGTCTCAGAGTATCTCAGTTCGATATTATCAATACTAAAGGTTCAATAGTTACAATGCTTAGGGTTCGATAGTACGAATACTTAAGATTCAAGAGTAACAATACGTAAGGTTGGACAGTATGAACACTTCAAACATCGAAAGTGTAACGTCTCGACTATACCAGCGACCTCACTCCCCGCTCCGCACAAAAACGGCGAGGGCGCCACCCGAGCGCTGCCGTCGCCGCGAACAAGGCGCGCCCTGACGGCGCAGAGCCCGCTAATGGGCGAGCGCTGTCCGTTTACGAAAGCCAAGAAGCCTTTGGCGGGGGGCTTGTGTTTTGGTTCCATTCCCCACACCCCTCGCGCGCTCCCCGCGCGAAGAGGCGGGAGAGGAGAGGAAGGCGTGCGAGCGACGCTCTAATGACTCTCTAAATGCACGAGACGGAGCCTCCTCCACAAGGAATGATACAGCTACCGAACAAGGGCTTAAGATGGAAAGTCGGCTTTTCAACTAAATCCTGGAGTTCTATAGGATACGTTCAATGGCTTCTGAAAGGTGGCATGCAGTGGTTCTCAAATATTTTTGGACCGCGGCACCTCTTTCCGCATGTGGAACATTGTAGTACACCCGTATTGTAGGAGCAAAACAAACCTGTTTGCTTTAGGACCTCGAGCGCTTGGAAGCTACTGTGTATGACACTTCAATTTTTCACAATGCACCTAAGCGAACAAGTATTGTCAGCAGTGGCCCATATTAAAAATAAAAATAATTATAAAACAAAAACCATGAGCGAATTTCTTCTATGAACGAATTTCTTCTATGAATTACGGATTTTTCTCCAATCGCCTACAATTTCTCTCTGTATTGAACTATTGTGCAACAATGAGCAAACCCGCATTTCCAAAAGAAAAAAATAACTAGTGGTGTTATGACAAAAATTTTCAAAACACCGTACATGATCTTAATGAAAGAGCTTACTATGGAGAACAAATTTTAACTAAAAGAAAAATATCTATTATCAATTTTGTAGTTGTAGGAAGAAGCCGAAGAAAATTCAAACTTTTGCAATTTTACAAAATTCAGATTTAACCGTTAAATTAGGATCTATGCCGCCTTAATAAATGTATTTTACTCTATTCTTAAGAGAAATTTAAAGAAAAAATTTGGAGCCGTTTTTGAGAAAATTATGAAAATGTCCGGGGGGCTTTATGTTAAGTACCTCCAAATTTATAGAATCTTTTTCAAAATCTCAAAGCTTTGACTCGAGCCAGATCGACAGGGTTTCTTCAATTTGGAAAAATATCCTACACATATTTAGGCGCTAGTAGTGTTCACAGACGGACAGACAGACTGACGGACGTTTTGCTTTCAATTGGTTTTTCGGTATCAAGGACCCACAAAACAGGAATTCTGGCTGTACCATGCGTTAGGGAATTTTTTTTTCTTAATTTAGCAAATAGATTTATCCATCTTTTCTTCATCAGGGCCCAGCAACGATTTTTTTTCTGCCGAAAATCCACCGTTTTTTCGCGGAGCTTTTCCTATACTACGTACATTACTTTGTATTTACGTACGTATACGGGAAAGTAAAAATGTAATTATTGGCAGATAATTGTATCTGATCTGTGTGTGGTATAATTGTGTGTTCTTATAGATAAAAGCATAACACGTTCATATTGTACGTATTAATTTACGTTTACGACATACCAAATTCGCGGCACACACTTGGAGAACCACTTCAGTCATGTGTTGCTATGATGAGGTAGCGTTCCGAAGATCAAACGTTTCAAGTTGCAAATGTACTATACATTTGTTTCTTTCACATTCATGCACAAACGTTTCAGAACCACTAAGTAATATTCCTGTAAATCTTTTCTCTCTTCGTAAGTGACTTAATTTAAATAAAATAAAATATGAAAGACACACAAATAATTTATACTACTTAAAACTGGATATAACAAAAAATAGGGTAGATAATCCGGTAGTGGATGTAAAGGAATACTGTACTTACACTTAAAATTGCATCACAAGGAAACTAATATGTATAATGAAAATCATGAGAAGTTTTCTGTAGCAAACAAAGCTCATTCTAATCTTCCCAGATCACTGTTTTTGAGTGAAAAGACTTGTCAATAATTTGTCCTTTGATACATTTTCATTGCGCATTATGTAAAAATCACATTTCGCCTCATGAATTCCTCCAGAAAACTGTCCTCCTTTGCTTGCGTCTGCCGTTGGCAAGTTCCATGCTTCTTAATACTCCAATTCGCATTCCAAAAATGTTTTCATGTTAAAATTCACTCATTCTGAATCTAAAGTAACATGTAGCAATTGTAACTGTACATTTATGTTCGGAAAATGTGAGAAGATTTCACAATTTCACAAAGTTGACAAGTCCTTGACCATCTCTGTCACATCATGTGTTTCCACATAACTACAAACCATCAATAAAGTCTTTTAAAACACCGGGAAGCAAATACATTTGGAGAACGTATTGAAGTCATGAACAAAATATATAATTTAGCTTCAATGAAAATTAAGTTTTATTTTGTTCATAATTAATTAATTGTGTTATAACTTGGCATTTTAACTTTCCTGCTTTACTATGTAAGAAAAGAAAGTATTGTAATCGTGCACCAGAAGTAAAGCGAGAAAGTACATGGTGTTTTAGTACCTCTAGTGTTATCAATGGCTAGGGAGGGAATTTCCTTTTCCTTCTGTCCCTCTTGTCTTTCAATCAGGGCAGTGAAAAACTCGTGAATATTTCCTTTCCTACACATTCCTGCAAACTTTGATTCTATTTACTAGTAATTAGTAGAGACCGGAAAAATATGTAGTCTTAAACGTCAAAATATGTAATGAAATATGTAAATAAAACAGTAAGAATATGTAATAAATATATAAAATCGGACGTAATATGTAATAATAAAATTCTCTAATTAAAAACCATTTACATTGCAAGAAATTACATTTAGAAAAACTGCTCACTTTACATCATACAACTTTCTCGTCAGTACTAAAAGCTTAATCTATTGTAATCCAGGACCGTAGTTTAGCAGCCAGACTACTCGCAATAAAAGTCATCGCACAAACTGGCGCGATCTACGACCATGAAACATACGCTTTAGGATCTTCATCGAAGTGTTACACGTCGGCGATCGCAAATTTTTCTCGGAAATTAAGGTTACGGATCAAAAAATGCAGTGTCAATGATATTTTGTACACTGAAATTTCCCCAATAATGTAGGAAAAAAATACTGTTTGAAAATACATATTTTCGTTAAAAATGTAGAATTAAATTGAAGAAAATTGATAAAATAAAAATACAATGTAAAAACTGCAAAATATGTAAAATATATAATATAGTACTAAATATGTAACAATATGTAACGAAAAAATTCGATATTGTGTTAGGAGGGCTATGATTCGTCAAGATTACAATTTTGAGAACGGTAAGAAGAAAAACAAAAAAATATGTAATTATATAAAAATCCGGTCTCTAGTAATTAGACACAATTAATTGTGTGAGGAGTAATATTGCAGCACGTCATAGTCTCCTAGTTTAACATCTCTTTAAAGAACCGGAACGTGCTTACACGCCCATATCAGCGTCACATCTTCCTTCAGAGACAGGGGCGGCAATTCCGCAGGGGACACACCCAGTCATTCTGGTCAGCCGGACTCTTAAGGCTTGCGAGTATCCTTGTCCAGCTCACACCCGGGGACTACCCATTACAGTGAAGGAGGCGTGGAGCACGCCTTGCTTGCCCCACCAAGCCGAGCACAACGAGCGGGGCGGCGGCGCGGCGACGCGCGCATCCGGGCTGGCGACACCTCCTGCGACGGCGACTTCCGGTCGCGTGCCGAGGCAGGGCGGGCGGAGGGCGCTGAGGAAGACGGAGGCGCGCGACGCGAGGGCACGTGATCGGCCACACGCGCACGCATTTAGTACGCGGCGGCGGCGGCGACGGCGCGGGGCGGGGGCGCGCGCGCCCGTCTCGCGCCCCCACGCGGCGTCGCCCCCGTCTTGTTACGCTGCGCTGCGCTATTTCACAGGCTCGCCACGCAACCGCTGCTCCCACCACTCCTCGTTTCCTGTCAGACGCTGTGTTCCACGCTATTTTTGCCATTCGGTGGGTGGGTTGCACCCATTCGCTTTCGGGTTGGGAGTTTTTTCTGTTCATGTTAATTCCATCTACGTTTACTCCTCTAAATTCTATGCTCTTATTATTCATTCATTCGTTCATTTGCCCACTTATCAAACCATCTTCTGCTTCATTTAATTCAGCATTCTATTTCTCATCTCGAGCCAGTTTTTTTTTCTATTACCAACTTTCTTACTTATTTCTTTTACTACAACGTACATATTTTCGCTTGCTAGAATTGGTCTCTTTTTATGGCGCTAGTTTTGTATGGCACTAATTTTTTAGGGATGCGATTAGCAAGTACTGATCATCCTGATACTTACCATGTTTTTTTTAAATATTCGGCCTTGCAGCACTTTGGCATACGACTGAATTCTTCTTTTTTATTTTCTTATTTCTCTTTCAGTAAAAGCCCCGAGTTTTGTGTCATATTGTATCGTATTAATCATATAAAATTATTTTCCAGTGTTTCTTAATTCAAACTACTACTCTTCTCACTCCATGTTTCTTAATTCTAACTACTACTCTCTCTCGTGAAAAGTTCATGTGGCGTTTTTCTGCGTATCTTCTAAAGTACTCGTTTACTTTAGAATCCTCGATGACGCAGGAACTTGAACATTTAAAACACCTTCATATTTTCAATTATGCCCTTTGTATACAATACATTTTGCGTTCCTTTGCAAAATATTTCACATTGTATTAAAAACTACACCAAGCGAATGCACGAGGAAGCTAGCAGAGGAAAGCGATGGGCTTTACAGCTACGGCCCCCTCCCACCTACCACCGACAGGGCGACTGCTGTAGCCGAATTCCGAATGCTGACCGGCCATGACTACCTTCGGGCGCACCTGCATCGCTTTGGCTTCGCAGAGGATGACATGTGCCCACTCTGCTGCGTTGGTCCTACGAACGGGGACTGCACCTGCCCCGAGCTGGACAACCAACGGTCCAGATCCAGTCGTTACTGGGGGGCCCGACGCCGAATGGCCAAACAGACAAGAACGCCGACGCCGAATGGCCAAACAGGCATTGGAAACAATATTTTCTTTTCATGATGCCTTTTTCCATAAATTTCCCGTCTTTTTCCAGGGAACTATTCAGTATCTCCATCGCTTGATGCAACAATTGATGAGTATGTTCACATAACATTTAGGACATTTGCAAAAATAAAATCCAATGATTACTCAGTTAGAAGCATTCGTAAAGTATTTTGAAAAAAAAATCTGAAAAACTGTTCCAGGTAAGCAGCAGCAGTTGCACTAGTAGACACCATTGGCCAGCAGCTGAGCATCCTGACTACGTAGAAGTTTCATACACACATACGAAGACAATTGCAAACAACAGCCCGTGTGGTTCTAATAATTCCGCCTTGATGGAATGATGGACGATTGACCCCGCCCCCTCTCTCGCCCGCGCAGCCATCCGCCCGCCCTCCCGCCCACGGGCGTCGCGGGCGTCGCGTGGCGTCGCGGGGCGTCGGGCGGCGCTCCAACAGCGTCGGCCCCAGGGCACTGGAGCGGCGGTGCAGCTGCAATTGCCCATGAGGTCATGTGCGCCGACCCGAGGGCGATGGCCGAGCCACCCACACGCACAGTGAGCCCGAATGACCGCTCAAATCGCGCGCAACCTCCGTCAATGATTTTTTAAAAAAATGTATTATTAGGTGTAAACACGAATAAAAAAATTACGTAAAATGAACAACATACTACAGTTGAGTGAATGAATACTGAAAAATTTCTTTCAGTATTTGTGAATATCTCCAAGTTCAACCGATTGATTCGCGGTGAGAGATGTCCGTATCGTAACTAAAACAATAGATTTTCGCTTACAAGTGGAGACGGATTTCATTTCAAAATGTAACACCGCTTTTTCTGCAGCGTCCACTTTCATGAGTTTTTTTAAAATTAAGAACAGCAATTTTCGTTTCACAGAAATCGTCGTACTAAATATGTCGCCATTTCATAAGCAGTGGAATTCTCATCAGTCATTTTATATTTGCAGTGGAAAATTACGTTATTGTATCACCAATGGATCATTCGCGGAAAATTTCCGTTGTCTAATTCTGTATCCTGAGAGAGGAGCACGTGTAGCACGGGCAATTTCAGGGCTGCACAAACGTGTTGCAAGCAGAGCCTGCATTGGTAAATCACAGCGAGAGTCGTTCTTGAATTCAGCTGTTGTAAGTGGATACATGTATCAATGCCAGTTCAAACCTGTACGTCTTGCTTGCTTTCAATGGTTACTTTTAGTTTTTAATATTCACTTAACTCTTAGTTACCCATTTTAATATAGTATTTATTTTCGTGCTGTCCGAAACTGAGGGTGGAATGCAATTATAAGAGATATTCTTAAAATTGCATTCCATCCTATGGAAACCCTTGTTCTATAATACGAAGGAAACACGATCAGCATATCGCCTGGCCCAATGAATGAGAACGGAGAGTGGATAGGGAAGGAACAATCGCACCCAATCGCTGTCCCGTTCTTTGAGGCCTGCTCCGGCCTCTGGGCAGAGGGGACTGGAGGAAACCAGAAAATGATCAAAAAGATGAGCCGGCCTCTAGAATACTTATCCAAACAGTCACACAATCCAACCCAGGTATTTTGTTTCGAAATCTAACCTAGAGTCACGAAGTCTCCTCAATGTACGAAGTTTCAGTTGGAGGACTTGCAAGTATATACGCTAAGGTACCTATTACAAGGATTTATCGATCGAATCTTTATTTTCGAATTATTTATTTATTTATGCAATTATTCATTTATTTATGCATTTATTTATCTTTTATGCATCTATTTATGCATAAATTAATATAATTGTTTACCTACTTGTGCAATTAGTTATCTATTTATGCAGTTGTTTGTATTTACTCAAATATTTATTGATTTATTCATGCCAATATTTATTGTTTTTTGTTTCGAGCTGGCTGACGCATTTCGACACAGTGTGCGCCGTTGCCCCTCTCCCCCCCCTGGGGGGAGGGGCCTGGCTGAGTGTGAGAGACGGCGCGGCGCGACGCGGCGACCGCACGCGCGGTTTACGTGTGCGGAAAGGAAAGAGGCGACTCGTCGCGCCGCCGCCGGTCACCGCTGCCTTCCTCTGCCCGCCTCGCAACGCGCTGCGCTCAGTCGTCAAGCAGATTCTATGCGTAATCGAGGCTGATTTGTTGCGTGGAGTGCAAATACTTGTTCGCATTTCGAAAGTTCTGTCTTTGTTCTAATACTTGTCGATATGTCTGACTGCTGCGAAAAAGATCGAACATTTGCTGATTTTACTCGTAGGGTTCTATTGAGTTGCTTAACATTTATGCCTTCATCATAGAAAGGATATGTTCAGGGAAGGATGTCTATGACACAGACATCCCATTACGTTGACAAGGAAAAACCTGTGCTCGGACCCGCGTGAATTGCATCATTAATGGTCAACGACCGGGAAAATCCAGTGTTCAATTTTTACGTTTAAATCTTAACACTTTGACCTTTACTTCTATTATACATATACTTCACCTTCATATCACGTTTCGTACCGTATTCTTGTTGCTCGATGGTTAAATTTGATTGGAGACACGTTGCAACGCTTGACCGCGATTGCAGTTTTTTTATTGACATTCGCACCACACCAGTTGCGGCTCAAAATGCAATGTGGAGAAACAGTGTCTTTAGAATGTAGTACTTGACAAACTCGTCATGATAGGGTTTCTTGCTCCAGCTAAGTCCCATCATGACACACAATAAATGAAAAAAATAATGTTGCTACTTGAAAATATTTCTCCATTCAACTGCACAGGATGTAAACGTCTGATAGCACCCAAATATGTGAAGCATCAAATAAAACGGACCCAGTAAGCAAGCTTTCAGAAATATGTAAGCATGATTTCGTGTGGCAGTATTTGTAATGCCCGCATTAGTTTAAAAAATGCAAGTATCTTCCACAATCGCAAGTGACTTTTACTAGAATAATTTGAATTGCATGTTTTTTAACAAAGTTCGTATACTTTTATTATATTCTACTACTAGAGTATTCTTCACCAATCTGGCTATGAATATTTATTATTTTCAGTAACTTATATTTCGCTGTTATCGATCACATCTCTTACGGCATTGAAATCGCAAACACAGACATTTATTTTTTAAATCTGTCAAAGTCACAGACAGTGATGGTAAAGTTAAAACCAGCAACTACTCACCACTCTCTACATTGTCTCTCTTTCCTTGAAAATAAAATCAAAGAAATGAGTTGGAAAGCCGATAACAGCGCCAAAGCTGACACGTACACCGGAAATAGGTCCGTTTCAGTGATTACTGAACTCACAGACATTTGAATGAATGTAGAAGCACATTCTAATCATGCATCTTTAATAATCATTCAAGTTTAATGGTAAGTTATGTTTTTAATAATTGTATTAAGCAATACGGCGCTCTATTTTTAGAGTTTGCAACAACTTATTGTTTTAATCCTCTAAATACTTCTCAGTTCTGTAATATTCGAAGTGCATTGAAGGCAAAGTGTACCAAAATATTGTGTAATAAAATATTAATAAGCAAAATTAATAATATCAACGGAGACATACGTTGAACACAAGATAGTATTTCAGATGAAAAATTAATTATATTTTGATTAATTACTAGTTAAAGTATTCTAATTTAATTATTTGCTTTAATGTCACTCTCCAATATGACTTCTTACATTTGCGAATAAGAAATCTTCAGCAGAAGTCATCAAAACGTAATGGCAAAGTAAATATCGAAAACTGCATTTCTTGTTTGCCAAATGCACGATAACGTCTGAATAGTGAAAATAACCAGTATGATACGAGAGGCCGGAGCTCTTGGGAACCATCACGCAAGTTCTGCCCAAGAATTTCCAAGAGGACCACATTGCATTGCGACCTCTGCTAACAAATCAGAATTCTTCTCTAAGCCCATTCACATTCAATCCTGTCGAATGCCTCATCTAAATCCAATCCAGAGGATTCTGAATGGGTCCCAGGGGAAATCACGAAGCTAAGCGACAACATCGGCGAGCGAAGAGCTATGTTTTTGGTGCTCTCTGGGAAAAATTCTTCGCCTACTTTCCAGGGAGGGATCTGGCATTGAAATATTTCACAGTGCTCTCTTTCCGTCGCTACTTGTGATGTTATTTTCCTCGCAGTTTCTCATCCTCATAAGCTTTATCAAAGGAGAGCATTGAATCTAAGGCTGTGGCAGTGGGTGGAACAGAGGTCAGCTTCGTATCCTCCTTTAGCCGTCCTTTAGGACGGCGAAATATCTGAGCGGAGGTTCGGACTATGAAGTACATGTGATGCCGATAGAAGCTTAAGAAATAATGTTTCATCTAAGGAAGAAGACAGCTTTGCTTCATTTGCAATGTCTGCGTAGGAAGGATGGTCAATAAAATCAGTATAACCAGCGAGAAACAAAAAAAAAACATTTCTTTTAGAACGTGGATAATTTTCAAAAATTAAAATATGTCTTCAATTTAAAAGAAACATTAATTTCACATTGCACAATCAAATGTATCAATAACACTAAATTAGATGAATGAAAATCAAGTCTTTTTTTTTTACATTTTTCCATTAATTTCCTCCTTCCGTGTCCATCGAACGTCTTTGGATCCGCTCTAGGCGCTGGGCAGAGAGCTGTGGCCTCAGTGGGGGCGCTTTGCGACGAGGGCCAACGCAGGCTGAGGAGGAGAGGGAGGCCCGTGGAATTATGAGGCAGGCACGCAGCGCACACTGGGCCCAACCGGGCCCCAAACGCGAGCACACGCAAAGGAAACACAATTCTTTTTTCATACGGGGTACTTCCCTGAAACTAAGTATTTTTAAAAAAATATTATTTTATTTAAAAATAATAAATTTTAACAATGAATCCATCTGAAAGTTTCCTTTCAAAATTAGTATTTTCTGAGAAATAGAACTTGGCTGCTAGAAGCGAAAATATACTATTGTGAATTCTTTATAAGATTTTTCTATACTGACATTTTTCGTTTCTATAAATTATTTGTAATTTTGTATTACTTGAAAAATTGATTAGCCTAGTTCTACAGTGTTTTGTGTAAAGTGTCTTACTCTTTTTGTGCTTTATGTCGTAAACCATTGTGTACACAAGAACGAAGTAATTGCAAATTTTATGCTACTCGTTACAAATATACTTCCTTATCTTGCGATTGTTTGACTAATGTTGCCATTGACGTAGTCGTGCAGCATTATCTGTTTATTATATTTGGACGAGTTGCCGAAATTTGTCCGCAGAAAGTTACCTTGATTGGATCTTTAAATGTTTGTAAGCATTATTATATATTTTTCTTTCGCGTCATCAGAGAGCAATGGAATGGAATACTGTGTTCACGTAATACGATATTGGGAGTCACCTGATGGCCTAACAGTTGGAGTAGACTACAAGCGACCCTAGTTCTAATAGTACTAAGCAGAACCGTAATGAGGAATCCTTGTTGGTTGATTTTATCCATAATGACAAGAACTGCAGAACGCAAAGAACATTGCAATGACGTTGAATCTGGTTGCCTCTGGGGGAAATCTAGAAAGGGAAAGGAAGAAGATACGATGGTGTCTGGAATGTATATTACAGGTTTAAACTCGCTGTGTTAAAATGAAATTAGTATTAAGAAATTTATCAGAATAAGATAGAGAAGTGGAGACTAATGTGACTAGCCAGCACGTTGGTTCTTCACTTTTTTCTCAAAGCCTATTAGGTCGTTATCGAAGAAAAAGTCCAGCACTTAATGATTTATTTATGTCGAGATACATAGTGTTTTCATTAATTTGGAATATTTTAAACCTGGGTGACAAATTCAGTTTAAAATATTAAAATGAATGCTTCTAGATATAATCTTGGCCATTAGAATGAGATGTGAAAATTATTAAATAAAGGAGTGGACTGTTCATCATATTTTCACAAGAAAACTTATTTCTTTTACCAAAAACATGATTATTACTTCATCATCTGGATGCTTAAAGCTATTTTCAATAAACATACTCGTTTTCCCAATTCACTCGTGCGTGTCTTTTGAAGTCTAACTAGAGTCCAAATTAGGCAAACGGTATCCCACTTTGTACTGTTTGCACCCTTTTAGTTTCATTTCTCCTTACCACAAAGATGAAATTAAAAAAAAAATTATAATGAAAGTACAGTTCATGTATCGTAGATTGTTTTGGGACATACATTGTTGTAATTGAGTCTTGATGGTAAAGATTATGGAAATGAAAATTTAAAAAAATCCCAAAGGTGGATTCAGTATCCGTGCGCTAGGGCCCACTGTGCGGTGAGGGTAAGGGCCGAGATTCACCGCACTGCAACATTTAGCGCGGGCGGCCGCGCGCGTGGGCAGCTGCGGGGCCGACGGACGCCCCCGCGTGGCTCGCATTTCACGCGCACGCGCGCGCAAGCACGCACTTCACACGCGCCCGTTGCAAGGGCCCAAAATATTAGTTATAGCCGTGAGCTACTGGGAGGTTCTACTTGCGGGTTTTCACTTTTCTATCAATTGGTAGAGTTAGCTTGATCGTAAGAATAGTACAATATTTATTCTTCTGTTTTCGAAATGTATATAGTATGAGGCACTCCTATCTAATGTAATATAACTTCCACTGACGAAGTCAGTCAGCATCTTCGGACACATATTGCCTACCTTGAGTCAGTAGAATCAAAGATTGAGTTTACATGTATTAAATATCTAGGAAGGCAAGATCGCAACACCAAAAGACAAGAATGCAAGCAACAATTTTTTACTACGTAATATTTTTTTACTACAACAACATTGCCAAAACTCCAACAAGATTAGGACATTTTTAATTGTGATGTACTTCTCAAAATAAGAATCTCAACATCTCCTTAACATTCAAAGATGAATTTGATGCAACATTGAATTTGCTTTGAGAATGATGGTTTTGTTCGTAAATTTTCTGAAAAAGCAAAACTGGACTGAATATTAGCTGAAATGTGCGCGTCAGTTCTAAAATTTAACGGAAAATTTTCAAACCGTTGACTGAATCCATTTCCTCGTCCATCTCATTCCGGAACTCCTAACATTCTGAACAATGATTGCAGTATTTTAAGTCCTATGGAGACAATGTAGCCCTTATAACTTGATTATAAAACCGTTATTTAAAGCTAAACTTTCTCACACACTTGGCTTTTAGCAAGTGAAATTATCTTTCTAACTTGAACTCACGTTATTTTTTAAATTAACGAATTTAACTTCAATTTCTTTAAAAATATTTCATTTATGTATAATTTGAAAAAAAAACTGTCGTGAAAGCTACTCTGTCAACGCTGCGAAGCATAAATAGTTTCCACAATCGTGGTAGAGCTCTGGACCAATATTGTGTGCGTCTCTAAAAGCCGGGAAAATGAAAATATGATCGAATAACGCCTGTG
Organism: Acheta domesticus; assembly: GCA_031308135.1. Classification (NCBI taxonomy): domain Eukaryota; kingdom Metazoa; phylum Arthropoda; class Insecta; order Orthoptera; family Gryllidae; genus Acheta; species Acheta domesticus. The sequence goes on along the minus strand of JAHLJT010009436.1, from coordinate 255,906,057 downwards.
ATCTATAATTTCAAATTACAATTACTAGTTGTTCTGAAGAAGAATTAAGAGAACAGAAGCATAACATACAGTGCACTATATTTTACCTTATTGAGTTTAACTTGTTGAGTTGTGTGTCATGTCAGTTTTGTGCCTTTAAACGGAGGTAAAAAGGAAAGACTTGTTTCTAAAAGCCATCTATCATACTCAATTTTGTGTGTGGCAGCGTCTCACTATTTCACAGAATTTCTACCACAAGCGAGACGGAACGAGCAGTCTCTCAAAAGAACCGAGATGGATTCGGATCGCAAATGCCGCTTCCAAGAAGGCACGCACGCTGTTTGCGGGATTGGAAGTGGTTTTGTCTCCAGTTCAGCTCTCTCAGTCGTTTCTCGCCTTCGCCCTAGGCTTCGGGGTGGCGTTTTGTTCGCAACGCCTCCTGGCCTCGCTCCCTTTCTATTCGAGGTCGATTCGACCTCTCGCCCACCTCCATCGCCCTGCGTTTCATTTCACTCGCAGGTCAATCGCGTGGAAGACCATTGTGCCTGGTGTCACCCAAGATCCCTTCAATCTTTCACACATTCTCTTCCGAAGTCTTTTGTTACTTGCGCTACTTTCGTCACTATCAGTGTTCCTACTTTCTCATTCGTCATTGTTACATTTCCAATTTAGAACATTGTACATTAAACCATTCGAAGTGAGGTAAATCATGAAGAAAACGAAGAAGAAATATCTGAGTGCTAAAATTCAATAAAAATTCTTAATGATAAGAATGTTTTTATTTGCGTTTTAATTTTATGTAAATTATCTCAGGAATATTATCCTTAACCCTCTCGTAAATAAGGATCTGTGCTAAGTTAGCTATAAAATGAAGTGACGTATTTTTATATGTCTAATTCTTTTTCGCTTCATCGTTCCTTTGTCGTATTGTTCTTCTTTGCTTCATTACTTTTTTGGCTTAGCCGTAACACTCACCACATTTACCATTGCCATCCATGAGACATCACTTGATGCTACACGCCATGGACGACGGTCCTTGTACAGTATAATTAATATTGATAATTGTCGAGAAAAGGTGATAGAAAACCGGAATTAAGGGTGATCTGTGTTCATAATAATTTCGTTGATAATAATTTTTGAAAAATAATCGTCGAAATGCAATTATAGAAAAAATATACCTGAAGAAGTATCAGAACCTACAGGATTCGAAACGTTGGGTAAATTTTAAAAAGAATAAATTGTCTGTTTAATAACTGGATCCAATAACGTCACAATAAATACAGAATCAAAATCAATATTAGAGTTCTTGTAGAGTAAGTGACTCGCCTAACTGCCGGTGCTAGGGAACGGTGGAGTGAAAGTTTAAATACCGCTCCAACATTCCCCTGCATATCCAGGTGAGCAGCCCACCATTTCTTTAGAATTATTTCCCAAAGACAGTGATTTCGATATATCAATCCTCGTTTCTGATCTCAACAATTCTTCTCCCTGCCATTATTGCACTACATATATTTCTGGAACTTGAAAATTTCGACTTCTTTATCAACGATTTCTCGCAATATTTTTTACTTAAATCTAGGGGAGGTATGAAAAAATATGATTATAGTTATTATATTGTTAAAACGGTTGGCAATGGTGAGTAGTGGAAGGTAAGAGGAGACACCCTCAATAAAACTTCGATGAACTTGTTTTCTCCACCAAAAATTCCACTTTGAAATGGTCGAAATTGTACCCTTGGTTCCCAAGATGTCAAAAATGAGGATTGCGGGCCCAATGATACGGGACATCCAGATGAACCAAATTCAATAGACACCTTAAATGAACACTTCACTTTTATCACATCATCCTTGGGATCATTTTTAACGTTATTATCTCCATCTCTATTTCCACCACGCTCTTTAGCATGTCTTAACGACTCTTTCCCCAAATCTGTTCCCACCCTTGCAAACTCCCACTCCCCCTGCCTCTTCAGGCAAGCGAAGCCCGCCACGTTGCTTATTCATGACTTCCAATTTTCTCGTTCTTATTATGCGCGGCCGAGGGCGCGATCTGCAAACACCGACGCACAGTGGTGCAGCTCCAATGGACGGCAGACTCAGCACGATCGGCGTATCACGCAGTTATCGGAATAAAAAATCTAAACAATCGATTCAAGCAAGTTTGAGAAAGATAGCAACTAACTATTGTATGACAACAATTTTCAATGTTCGTACATGATGTTTGAATGGGGGAAGTAAACTACGCAATAATACACTCTTAACACTTACATGAATATATTTAGAAAGACATTCACGAAGGCGCTCACAATCAATAGCAATTTTTAAGAATAACAATTATTACACGGAGATTAACCTTTTACAGAGGACACTTATGATCCATTGTGATGTTTTGTGACAATCGTGATGTTTTTCTATCATGGCTAGCACAAATGATTATTCTTCTCCATTAAATTCTCTACGTTTGGTGAGTTAAGAGGACGTGTCAATGTTATCCAATCGGTCAATTCAAAAAATTAAAGTTCCCTGTTGAATAACAGGGCCTCCACTCCTAACACACCAAGTATAGAGAAAGGATTTTTGGAAAACACGAAAATTAAATCGTAATTTGTGAATACAGCTATCCAAAACCATTTATTGATACCCTTAAAAACCTTTCAGACTAGTTGAAGCCTCTCAAGTCATAACGGTGCCTTTTTATAGCTATTATACCAGAAAGGCATATTAAAAAAGCATTAATTTTATTTTATGTAACACGACCTAAAAAACTTTCAGAAACGTAATGAAAATAATTCCCTTAAACTGAAATAATTTTGAAGTTATTTCAAAGCTGCGAAGTTCCCGATATATGTCTATTCGTAGCTTCTAAGTTCCCAATATATATCTATTGGTAGGACTACCAAAGTGCCGATCTGGATGGCCAAGGTGGCTGGAGCGTGTGCCGACTCAGCGCCTCGTTCTGAAGGGTCGCGGGTTCGAGTCCCGCAGTGGGCACGGTCGTTTGTCCCTTGCTTTGATGTAGGTGAGTTGTCAAGGAAGGCTTGCGAGTCTGCTGACCACAGACCGAGGAACCCACACGTGTCTAGTGTAAAGGTTAGTATGTGGCCCCTTGAGGGAGGTAGTGGCTACCTGGCACGGTTAGTCGAAATCGACATCCCCCCAAGCTGGAGAAAGCCCCAGGAAGAAAGAAGCAAAACAAGGTAGGATACCCAAAGCGAAAAAAAAATTATTGCCGCGTTTCGTTAACTTTGAACCACTGCATAGCCCGCGCGATCTCCTAACCGGCGAGGAATTACTCGCCGCAAGGCCTCGAGGGCCCTCGCTCGCCGCGTTCGTTTCCTCCGCTGGAAGCGCTCTCCGCGAGGCGTCTGCTCCCTTCGTGTTAATGTTTTCATTTTATTTTACAACAAAGTAAACTCGGCGGCAATCAAACACGAGGGCTGTCTGTTTTCTTCTGCGTCGTTCTTAGCTTGCCCTTGTTTGGGGAGGACGGAAAATTAATTTCGAAACAGCCGTGAAAGCGAAGCCGTAATCTTTATATTACTTTTTCAATGTGGGCATAACGAGTTATCGCGATGACTTTTAAATATCTCCAGAGAGATGTTAAAATGAAAAACCGTTTTGGAGATTCCCCCATTTTACTAATGAAATACATTTCTGTATTTAAAAAAATGAAAACTCTAGAAATGCTCTAGAATATACAGAATAGTCTTACCTAGAAAGAAATGTAGCTCTAATAGGACGTTTTCTCGTTAACAAAGTTACGTGGACGCTATTCTGTACTACAATTCAGTATCAATGATGACACACTACAAATTTGTTATTCTGAGCTCCACTATGTGTCATTCGTTACATCATGTATGTAAATAGTAATGTAAACACACGACCATCTTAGAAGAAGAAAAAAAAAGAAGTAACAATAAAATATTTAGAGGAGAAGGAGCATGTGCGCAGTCACATTGTAAAATTTAATACACGAAATACGAAATTGCTGTAAATGTCACTGTTCGGCGAAAGTTGATAAAAGTAAGTGGTTAAAAATACACGTACTCCCGTGTGGCAAAATATTCGCCAGAAGTTCCACCAAAAATTCCAAACGTGTCTTTTTGCAAATACGAAGTCCATCGAAATATTTTCAGAAAGTTCATTTAAATAAGACGGAGGAAACAGCATCAAGCAAATGTTACAACACTGAGCATTGACGTGTATATAAATTAAAGTTGACAAATAACTCGAACGATGAAGACGCGACGAGAAACATCAGCTGGCGATGACACGTAACAAAAAACCAAAAGCGCTATGTTACATCAGCAACTGAAAGTGGAACAGTCGACGTAAAACATACTACAAACAAGTTGCAGAAACAGACGGACGAGCATATGCAAGTAAGAGATAGAACGACCTCAGAAATAGAAATAAATTGTCTCGAGAGAGTGAACATTCAAGACAGCACATTTATGGTTTGATGTATGTCCCGCGAGTGTTCAAACATGCACACAAGCAAAAAGAAGCCGCAGGGCGGGGAGATCGCGGCCTGCTTTTATTAGCCATCAAAGGCGCCGGGGCGCGGGCGCGATGCATGCCGGGTCACGTCGCCGCGAGCGTAGCGCGCTTCCGGTCGCACGTGCATCCGACGCGGACGAAGCGGCGAGGGTGGGGACGTGGCCGGGGATTGGGCGGGGGCGTGGCGGGGAGGCGTGGCGGGGAGGCGTGGCGGGGAGGCGTGGCGGGGGAGCGTGGCGGGAGAGCGTGGCGGGGAGGCGAAGCGGGGGGCTTGGCGGGGGAGCGTGGCGGGGGCGTGGTGGGGGAGGCGTGGCGGGGGCGTGGCGGGGGCATGGCGGGGAGGCGTGGCGGGGGGCGTGGCGGGGGGCGTGGCGGGGGAGCGTGGTGGGGGGAGCTGGGGGCGAGGCTGTGACGAGGCGGGGGGAAAGGGGGTTGGAGCGGGGGCGGGAGCGGGGGTGAAGGCGGGAGGGGGCGGCGGCGGGCCGGGGTTGGTGCGGGAGGGAGAAGGGAAGAGACGAGACGAGTCGAAAAGAGGCGGAGGGGAAAGGAGAGAGTGCGAAGGGAAGGTTACATGGAAGATGGCAGGTATATTCGTAAGTAGAAATGATAGCAGGAGGATAGCGCAGGTGAAGAGGAAGTCGTGATTTGAAAGGGTGGAGAAGAAAGAAAGAAAGATGGCGGTGTAGAAGAGTTGTGGATTAGACTGTGGTGGAGATCGAGGACAGAGCTATAAACACAGCCAATCCTGTTATAACAGAGTGATGAGGAAGGTGTGGACGGAACACAAACTTGAGCTAGGGAGAAAGTATAGTGCTGTGAATGTGGATCAATCGGACGGACGTGCCAGTAATGTGAATGGAAAGAATGTGCTCAGAAACGTGTGTTAAAGAAGAGTGCGCCCGGAAATAAATGACGGCGGTGTGAATGTTGGGAGAAACTGAAGAGTAGAGGTTCAGGGGCGGGGCTGAGGGAGGGAGGGGCTGAAAGAGCGCAAGGGGCGGGGCGGGGCGGCATGGGAACGCAGCTGATCCGCTGCGTGGGGACTTAGGGTCGCGCCCTCCTGCTCCTCCCCCGCGCCGCCATTTCATCGCCTGACGAGCCCCGTCGCCCCGTGGGACGGCCACGGACGCCCTCCTCGCTCCCGACGCCGCCCTCACCTGTGTCATCACGCTGCGATACATGTCTCTGAGGTATCGATAATTCTTTTGTCGATACTCGAAGGAAAGAAAACAAGAAATACAGAAGAATAGACAATGGTACGATTGCTATACTAAAACTGATAAATCGGAAACTAAATCAAAAATCGACAATCAACAAATTGTAAACATTTTTACAATAGTGACATTATTTTAAATGTGCATTTCTTCCTTTTGAACATTTTACTTTTTAGTGGTATTTAGATAGTAAATGTACGCTGTTTAAGAAAAACAATAAATTAAAAGAGTATATAACATATTAGAATGACATTAAATATAATGAGATGCGTAGATGGTACGAATAAATATATATTTTGACCATTAGGGATCAATCAATATTGACTTCAGGAATTAACATTTCAAATACATTTAAGGCATAATCTCCGTATTCGCAAATAATTACTAAAAGTTACGGAAAGTTTCCCTACGACCAGATTGTTTATAAAGTCAACACAATCACATCTTGCCTTCACACTATTTCCGCAGATATACCAGAGGTTTCAAATCTCTTCCCTTTACTATAACATTTTCAGCCATGACATGCCAATCCAAGGCGACTCCAACATAAATGTATATGTTGCTGACGTTGCACAATTCGTCATAATAGCGAAGGAACATATTTAAAACTATCTATACTACTATATTCAATGGACACAAAAGTGGAAAATCAAGTTAAATCATACTAAATGCGAGGTAAAGATATTAACATATTATGCCGACCGAAAAAGCTTCCCGAATTTAACAACAATGAAAATAAATCCTTTCACCAATGAAGTATCAACGAATGTTATTTCATAAAACGTTAACTTCAAATCCCCACATCCACGCAGCATCCAGTGAGCTTTGATTAAAACTCAAAAATGTTCCCTTTAATTCACTCAATCTCACACTGGTATTGAATGCGGAATGCTACCGCACAAATCAATTATTTAGCGTACCATAACCTTGCAAGTCCTGTGTGTGTGTTTGGGAGGGGGTAAGCTCCAAAAGCTGATTGCATTTCAAAATAAGACCATGACAAATACCCTTAATGCAGCAGGGTCACAAATCCATTGCGAGTTAAATGTTCTGACTCTAAATGAACATATTAGTAAGATAGTTCACCATTTCTACTGAAATCTTCGTTCTTTACCTTGTTCTACAATCTTTAGTTTCACACGTGATTCATGGCTGCGTATTAAATCAAGTTTCCCCAAGAATAAACAAAATTTCTGAACTTCTGTCTCACCTTTTGCTATCAGAATTTCCATTCCTACACCTAGCATAATTTAGGATACTTTGTTTTTAGATCATTATTTTCCATTAAATGAAGAACGACTGTCTACTGTTTTATATCAATACATCAATACGTATAAAGTTTTGTACACGTCATCTTCAAAACAAAAATTTCTGTGCACATGGGATTTCGTGAAAACTACCCATATCCTTCTTTCCTATCTATTAAAGCAAAATTAAATATTTGCGCCCCTTCAGATTTTTGCGAGTATTTCCAAAACGCTGAAGAAATGTTCCAAAGATATCAGTATCCACAACATGTAGCAGTTATTATGAGAACAGTGAATTGGAAGTTGTAAGGTATGTAACTTGTAGGTATGTAAATTTAAATTTAATTCCACTGTATCCGGATAGGGTATATTTATTAATTGATTTGTTTTGGTAGTTTAAAGTAATATTGCCTTCTCTCTCGGTTTTATATAGCCCTGATGATGGAAATATATTTTCTGAAGCGTTGGCAAACAACGATGGAGTAAATTAATTCTGCTCCACTGACCACGCCCTGTTAACCTGACTCAAAAGAGGGAGAGAGAGAGAGAGAGAGAGAGAGAGAGAGAAGGGAAGGTAGGGAAGGTCCGGTGGTACGGGGGAGGGTGAGATTGGGTGGAATGGGGCAAGGCGACACAGGCCATGGGCTAGCTATAATTCATACCTACTCCTATCTAAAAGACGATTGAGAAATAAATACCCAGGCAACGCGGGGCACTTTACATAGCAGACAATATTAAGTTAAATATGAGATTAAGTTTAACGCAGCGAACTTGACGAGAAATGCAACTTGCAATGAACTTCTCACTAAATTCTCGGAAAAAGTAGCGTTTTTGTGTGTCATCTTTCCAGGCTTCCACGTTCGAGACCTTTATGAGGCTGTAAACAAAGCCAACGATTGATGCAGCTTTTGAGGACCTTAAAATGACGAACTTAACAGGGTATAATAACTAAAAACGTTAATGATCTGAAATGAACAGAAACCATGTGGGACGTAATTAATGAGAGTTTGGAATCTCTAACGCAAGGCTGACAACGGCGGGGCGAAAGCTCCACCTCATCGCCCAACGACGCGGCTCGTCGTCGTCCTAGCCCTTCGCCTAAGTCCTGAGAGGGGAGCTAATTGAAGCGTTCGATCGGTGGGCACTTGGGCGCCAGCGGCAGTCACTTGGCCCGCCTACCCCTCGACACTCTCCGCCCTTTGACTATCGATTCCCGGCTCAAGAGATTCTCCTCCAATTGGCTCCCAAACCCCTCGCCACCTCGCTGAGATCCTCAACGCTAGTTGCTGAAGTCGGGTAGAAGAGGACCTTCGCAGCATTTCCTTTTTTCTTCTCTCCAAAGTATAAGCAAAATTTAAAGAGGTACGCGTGGCAATCAGAAACGTATCTTTTTTAGGACTTGTGACATGCACAATTTTGATTTTGTGACTTTTGCACGTAGTGCACTTTTCCTTTAAAAATCAGCATATAATTATTTCCACACCTAGAGCACCCCAGTAATTCGTGGATCAGGGGATGTGCAAAAGTGTCGGTTGGGGGTAGGGAATGAAGGTGGGATCATTTAGCACCGATCCAATAGTGCCCACTACTGAAGTTAAAAAAATAATGTTATCGATTTTAGCACTTGTTATTAAAAGTTGAGTGTTTTCTTCCCCAGTAATTGTCCTATGTAAGTCTCCTAGACCATAAAACATATCTCGAGAGAGGGGAGGGAAACCGACATTACGCCGCATATCATCAAACGGATGTTCTGTAAAAGTTTGCACATAGTAGCTGCGCTCGCACACGCCGGCCCCTGCATGCCTCATCTACAGATGAGAAGGGGAATACCTTGGAGAGGGAATTCGGACATTGGAAACGTAAGGTGCGTAACGTATGGGGACAGAAGAAAGAACGAACATTCCTGAAATGAGTGTTGAAGTGCTGAAGTTAAAAGTTGAATAATGAAAATAAGATAAAAAAAAACATTACATCCCACATCTACTTCCATTTTAATACCTTGCCTCCTTTTAGATAATCTGCTTTAAACACAATTCTCTTTTTCCAAAAAATGTTTTCCACGAGGTAAAATTATTAGCATTTTAATTAACTTATAATAGTTATAAACATTACGTTTTATATTTCTTTACAAGTACATCGAGAAATGGTTTCAAGTTCATTGCTGTAAGACACCTGATTTTAGAGAAGGCCTCTGTTCTGTAGATGTTTTTATTGAAGTTTATAATGGAAGAAAACTGTTCTCAAATATATATATATATATATATATATATATATATATATATATATATATATATATAGAATCGAATCACAGAGAAGGAGTAACTAAAGAAGCAGAATTTTCAGGCCACCTGGTGTGCGCCGACTACTTCTTCCGTCAACACACCTCCCCGTTGCCATTGCGGGAACTTCCCACCAATTCGCTGCCTCTGCCTCTCCGATGTTCCCCTTCCCCTCTCCGAGCTCACGAGCTTGTTCGGGAGTTACCCACGAGTGCTCGAAGAGCACTCTTTGGTGAGGGCTGCCTTATCTTTTCGTCAGTTGGGTTAGGTGACTAATGTAGGTTAGGCGACCAATTTTAGATTTAATTTTAGTACCAAAGTGTACTATATTTTTTAGTACAGAACTCGGTACAGAAGTGCCAGTACAGAATTTTTAGTATCTCCTCGCTACTTCCACCAATGTTAACATTTGGAATAACACTAAAAGACGGTTGACACGAGTACTGAATTAAAGATTAAAATATTCTAATCTGCCCGACTTACGCGAGACACATCTATCCATCCATCCATCCATTCACAGACTTACTTACACAGTCATAATGACATAAACCACTTTATTCGTCTCAGGAATTCTCAAAATGGATTTTCCTATGGAAATTACCATTTCAAGTTAGTTTACTAATTTCAGTATTTTCCTCAATACCACACGTAGTCGACGAAACGTCAAATTGCCAAAATTGAGTTCACATTTTGCAATGTGTAATATAATAAGCGCCGCAAACTCATTTTTAATTTCCTGTATACGTACGTATACACGGAGTGATATACGTAGTATAGGGAAAGTTATGTAATGCTGCGCGAAAAAATGGCCAATTTTCGGCGGAAAAAAATTAATTGCCGGGCCGTGAAAAAGAATAAATGGATAAAACCAGTTGCTAAATTAAGAAAAAAAATTCCCTAACAGCCAGAAACCCTGTTTTCTAGGTCCTTGATACCGAAAACCCAATCCGTCCGTCCGTCCGTCCGTCTGTGAACACTGCTAGCGCCTAAACCATACGTACGATTTCTCCCAAAATGGATATTCCCCAGTCGATCTGATTCTAGTCGAAGCTTTGAGATTTTTGAAAAAGATTCTTCAAAATTTGGGGGTACTTTATATGAAGCCCCCCGGGGATTTTCAACATTTTCTCAAAAACGGCTCCAAATTTTTTCTTTAAATTTCTTGTATGAATAAAGGAAAATACACTTTTTAACATGGAATAGGTCCGATTTTCACGTACAGCTCTAAATTTTCGAAAATTGTGAAAGTTTGAATTTTTTTCGGCGTCTTTCTCCAACTACAAAATTGAAGATAGAGATTTTTTCTTCAAATAAAATTTGTTCTGCATATTGAGTTCTTTAATAAATGTAAATGTTTTTCAAAATTTTGGTAGTTTTCGTGCAATATTGCGTGCAATATGTGCAATTTTAAAAAAATTACAAAAACAAGATTTTCTCAAAAACGGCTCCAAATTTTTTCTTTAAACTTTTGGTAGGGATAGTGGTAAATGTGCTCTATCAATGACATGAAAGCCATTTTGGTCTATTGGTTGTTTTTTTCAAAAATTACAAAAATGTAAATTTTTTTACTTGTCTCTCACGTCGTTAATATTTACATTATCGGCGATTTTTTCACATTATTATATTTACGAGTACATATGCTTTAAATAATGTCAAGTAAAGTTTCTCGAAAACACTACCGTTTTCTGTGAAAAGTAGCTCAAATTTCGGCATTTTCAGAAATACTCAAACACCATTTTCTCGTATATGGCTGCAATTTTTTTCTTGAAACTTTTGTAACGGATAGTGCTAATTACACTCTTTAGTATAGCGTAAAGTTTATTTTGAGTTATTTTTTTGTTTTTTCAAAAATTACATAATTGTAATTTTTTTGAAAGATCTCTCACATCTTTAATATGCACATTACGAGCAATTTATAAACATTATATTTGTGAGAGTAAGTGCTTGAAATAACTTCAAATAAAGTATTTTGAAAACTCAATCATTTTCTGTGAAAATGAGCTTCAATTTTCGCATTTTTAATAGTGCTAAAACGCCATTTTTTCTTCTCTTAAACGGCACATCATTTTTAAAAGAAAATTGCCATTTACGGCTAGGTTTTTGTGTTCTTTAATATTCTAAAATTAATATTTTCGTTCTACCAATACGAAACCGAAAAATTAAGAAAATGACAAAAAATGTACTTTTGGCGGTGATAGATGGTAGCTGGCAAGAAAGAGTATGTGGCAATTCCGAATAGCTAGCGAAGACCCAAGAAAATAGAAAACTAATACGGGAAAGTCTGTGCCATTCTGTAGCACCACGTTATATCCTGTGTATATGTACGTTAAGTAATTTAACGACCATATGTGTGTAATTAACCAAGGTTCAGAATACCAGTGGAAAATAATATTTCGCAAAGGCCGGAAATGCACAATAAATGACACATAACGATCATTTATGAAGTACGTAATGAGTAGCAGTTCATTAAGTAATATACACATCCTTTGTCATTATCGTATACTTAACAGAAGAAGTATATTCTGATGTGATGAGATTTTTTTTGCAGGATACTTGTGAAATATTATTAAAAGTCTCCGCTGGCGAACAAGAATACATGGGGAGAAATAGCTCGCTGAGTTCGAACAAAAACTCGTGTCCTGACATTTAAAACTCTGCCATTCAAACGCTGATGTTAAAAGCCAGAGTATTCAGGAGTATAGTTCAGACGGCAGTTGTAACCAAGGCACATTTGGTCGAGCTGTTGCTCCACTCTGCGGCAGTTCCCGGAAAAAGAGAGCAAAAATGCAACGCGTGAGGATGGAGGGTGGAAGGGGGCCGGGGGAGTGCCCAGGAGAGGAGGCGGGGCGCTCCGAAGCTGCACCGGGTGGCCGGGGCAGAGAGGAGCAGGGCGGGGCGGAGAAGCGCGGAGGAGCGGGACGAAGAGGGAGGAAATGGGGTGGGTTGGAGGGAGGCGAAACGAGGATGAGCGGAGCGGTGGTGTATAGAGCAGCCGGGAAGGGAAAGAAGCAGGGGGGTGGAGAAGAGCGGAGAAGAGCGGGCGGGTTGGATGGAGCGGGCGGGAAGAGAAAAGAGAGGAGAGGAGCGGGATGGAGAGGGGTGGAGAAGGCCGGGAGGAAACGGAGCGGGGCGGGGCAGAGCGGAGCAGAGCGCGTGGGGACGCGATGGGGCGGAGAGCGGCGCGGTGCGGGCGAAGCGTATCCGCACACAGCGCAGAAGCCCAGTCCCTCCAGGCGCATCGCCGCCGCGCGGTTTTTGCGCACTCGCGCACATGTGCGCTCCTCTCCGGCCGCGCCCGCTGCGCCCGCTGCGCCCCCGTCACCGCACTCGCCGCAAGGGCTCTCAAAAGCGCAATACAAAGCGCACGAGCCATCTAGTGGGACCGGTAGTGCGAATGATGCACTAACTCGCTACTCTTATTTCTTCTTGTTAACGGTCTAAAACTTTACACTATGATGTTGAGGGTCTACAGCAAAAATATACATTTGAAAAAATGAAATTTCTTCATAGAATTGGAAATGTAATGTCATATACTTGTTCCTGAGAAGAAAATGATAACTCTATTTTTAATTTACTTCAAAGAAGTTGAAATAAAGATTAAGAAAAGAATTAACTACTATACATGTTACTATGACACGATATTTTAGCCCAAACTGTGAAGAGCAAGAAAGTTAATATTATTGTAATGATACATTGATCGCAAAGCCTAAGAAGTAAAAAATCCTTAGAAAATCAAATTTTTGATTTTGAAAGGATCCTAGGTAATAAGTAGGTTCCAAAGTTTCGTGGGTCTCTTCCTATTCTATTTTCATCCTGTGGTGTGATAGAGACTTTAGTTCTTTATTTGTCAGTAAATGTCTTCTCACATTATTCATCATTCAGTGTTCTTCACACATCATTCAGTGGCATTATAAAGTGAAGCAAGGTCTCAGCTTCACAGTTATATAGAGAAGACAAACTGCACCATTTCTGAAGTCGTTTTATCTTGGTTTGTAAATAATCACTGGTTTGTAACTGTGGAAATAGTTTGTAAATAATCACTCCCGAAGTACATGAGAATAGGTTTAAGAAACAAATGTTATATAAAGGGCTAGCCATTCTATTAATTTTTCATTAACATTCGTAACCAAAAGGTAGTCAGTAAGCTTATGTCTACGCCGCAACTTTATTACCGACGGCTGTAGAGGTACACTAACATCATTGAGTAGTGCATTAACAATCAATCACGAAATAATAAATTATTTTCGAGTATTCGTTATTATGTAACATTTTTGTTAGTAAGAATAAGAAAGCTTCATATTTTCTAGAATCACGTGCGGAAGGAAAAAAAAACAACCGTAACGCTGCTGATGTAAGTAATGCCGCGCTGTTGGGTTCCTTCATTTTTATATCCATTGTTTCTCACCAGAATCGCTTCTCGCTCTTTCAGATGTGTCAATAACATTTCAAAGAACTGACAAATAACCTAAATCGCTCGCGGCCGCAGGTCGTAGGAAGTTCGGATTTAAATAAAAGATTCGCCACTTTCCCAAGGTTAAAATTAAGCTGTGAACCTCCTCTTTTGGTGATCTGAGGGCTTCACTTTCGGTACCAAACGTTGAGGCCACTTCCCCTTCGGTAGGTCCTAGGGGGCTAGGAAACAATTTCGAAATGGACCATCTTCCCTAGCTGTCAAATCAACCCTCAAACATCCCTGAAGATGGTATGTGGAGTACTTTATCGAAGCCAAACCATAAAAGCTTAGCGCTTTTTATAAAAATAATGCCGAAAACACGCCATTTTAATTGGAATTTAATCAACACCATTTTTATTTTTTAGCTTTCAGTACTGTTACTCCAGGTTTAATACTGAAAACGTCGTTAACTGTACATACCTATTTGGTTAACAGCTCCCGCACGACGTAGTGATTCTATCTACTACGGAACATAACAAACCATGAGAGAATGTTTACATCGTAAACTAGTTAGCTTTGCTTGCACGTACCTCCAACACACATCTTGGCAATGTATGTTTGAACAAAGCAAAGAAGTAACTAGGAAGGTGGTAAAACAAATGAAAGAGAAACTTCCATCTCACGCCTGCTATCGCTTCCGTATTCCGCAAGTTCTGTTGGCAAACGAAACTATCGGGAGTGAGATAGAGAAAAAGAAGATTGCACTTTGAATTCATCTAGGTTACAGTAATATTCAAAACTATGGAATGAAACCTATTCAAGATTGATTTTTAATTTATAATGACTTAATTCTTATTACATTAAATGCATATTTATAGTAGTTTTCGAAACAAATAAATTCTTCGTGACATTACATTCCACATTACATTGATGTGCACTTTTAAAAGAATGATTATGTGTTTGCGCTTTTTAAAATATTGCAATTGAAAACAGAAAATATCGTAATTGTATAACTTATATTGTAAAAATATAGAATAGTGCTGTCAAAAATAGCGCATAACTTTAATGTTTTACTATCTTTTTTATCAACTGCCTCTTTTTGAAATATCTCGTTCATTGCTATCCATTTTGAGATTACTCAAGATACCAATCGCTCGACACTAATGAATAATATAACAATGGTCGAATACCGCCAAAATTAATTATCACACATTACTAAAGAATTTGATTCACTAATACTGAGACAGAACGTTTAGAGGGGTATTTATGTTTTCTCAGTTTATTTACTTTTTCTGTCACCTTCACCTGAAGTGGACTCTTGATTTACTCGCTTGCTTGTGACGAACGATTTTTAGCAAACGCGGGTGCGCAAAGCGGCTTTGCCATCTCAGGAGCAGCACTGAAGACTGACTTTTACAACCAAGGGCAGGGTTGTCCAAATGGCGGCCCAGGGGTCGCATGCGGTCCGCGAAAAGTTATTAGTCAAAATTAAAAGTCCCTTTCATCCAAGACGGGAGAGAATATTACACGCCTAGGACATGCGCCCGGCCGAAGGCAACACCCCCTTTGATGTAAAAATAGGTTAAGTTTAGATTTAAGATTTTTTGCAAGTAAATTTAGAAATTGAAAATCATCTCAATGAGTTTCACAGCGTTGTGCATGATACAGCCTGATATCATACATTCTTTCCCTCCCCCCGTTTCACAGCAGGCGGGCAAAGTGCCGAACTCAAGAATACGGAGAAGTAGGGTGTGGGTCGCCAGAGTAGTCACAATATGGCCCGCAACCATATATTAAGGTTGTAGCCCTTGAAGCCTTCCGAGTTGCCCACCCCTGATCTAGAATGATGACACCTACTAAATCAAGACGGAAGAGTAACAAAGTGAGTCCAGGATATATCACATTGATAATTAAGATAACGTCGTAAATGTACAGAGGCTTTATTCGTTTTCTTTGGGTGTTGTTACTACGTCGTGTAGTTAGCGTTATTACACAAGTGCATAAACAAATATGCACAAACATATGTTGACCTTGATTAACACAATACTGGAAAATGTCAATAAAGCATTTGAACTGAAATACCAGATTGAGTAATTTGTCAAATCTCGCGTCAAAAGCTGGTAAAATCTGTTGAATTGATGACTCATTACGAAATTAATCTGCTTTCGTTGTAATCCTGTGAATCAAAATAAGTGAAAATCTGTTGTGCTTACTCTCGTCACCCGAGAAAGTGCAGCTGTTACTTTCTTCCGCACGAGCTAAAGCTAATCCATTGATTTGCCGAGGCGACGTTATGTTTCAGTAGCAGTATGGGTATTAAATTTCATAACAATAATTTTAAGGCTCGAATACGTAAATCACAACGGTCAGAATGTCATGAATACATATATTCCTGTAGACATACAGACACCGTAAAAGTGGGCTACCTCATAGATGATTTTTTGGAATCTTAGAAATGTATATTTTTAACCATGCTATATCAAGTATTTTTATTGTCGAAGTATGTAAAGTGAATAGCAATAATGTAAAGCGTCCTACCTCATAGGCTCATGAACAAATATGTCATGGAAATACAACAATGTAATTTAATAGGTAATTTATGTTTTTCCAATTGTGATTCTCGGCCTGAGTTGTAATGGCACAATCAAGAAATTTATTTGAATATTTTTTAGCATGTTTTGGAATATCTGATTGTAGAGGGCTGTGGCTGTAATTCACACAGTCACAGTAATATGAATGCAGATTCCAACTGTTCTAATCTCCGGTTGTTATGTTTTATTGGTCTATAATAGGAATGCCTGCAAATTTTTAAAGAGCAGTCGTAACTCTTTACGCTATTATTAAACAATCTTCTTCGAGGGGGTTATATTCTCTCACAGTCGGTATTTATTAGAAAATAAAAACAGTCAACTGACTTCTTAGTGTTTACTCTTTGTAGATTTAGCAGAGTGGAACCCAACTCGGTTTGGGCACGCTTTTCTACGGGAGAATGTCCATTTGTGGTCCAGACAAAGCAAACAAAAATTAACACTAACGCAAACAATGGTTGTGTATGACGTAATGACGGCGTCGGAGACTTTAGTAATAAAGTCGTTTCAGTAAATCAGAGTTTGGAAGTGTCAAAGTATTACCCCATTCTTTTTACTTTCTCGCCTTACGAATACTAAGAAGAGAAAGTTATGTTACCGTGCGCCGGAAAACGGCTAATTTTTGCCAGAAAAACTCTTATAGCTGGAGTCTGGTCAGGAAAAAGTGGATAAAACCTGTTTCTAAATGTAGAAAAAAAAATCTTCTACCTCGTAGTGTAGTCGAAATCCATGTTTTGTTGCTTCTTGATACTGCAAAATCGATTGACGGCAAAACGTCCGTCTGTCCGAGGTCAACGCTAGCGCCTAAACCGTTCAGCCGATTTTCTTCAAAATTGATATTCCCCGATCATTTTTACTCGTCTCAAGGCCCCTGGAATTTGAAACAGATATTTTAATATTTGCCAGTACTTTACATGAAGCCCGTCGGAGATTTTCAATGTTAAAAAGAAAATGGCTCCAAATTTATATATTTGTCCGGCACGCAATGTTTTTCACCCTCTCTGTTTTCTTACCTTCCCCTGTTTGCTTATTTCGTGATTAACTCGAGTGATGGTATCGGGATAGAAAGAAATTTAACGATAATTATTGACATTTACCGTAACGGCAATAACATAACTGAATCACCAAGTTCTCTATTAGTTACTTTTTCATGTAACAGATGCCTTTATGACTTCAATTGTGTATAATTGTAACAATTATTCTGAATTAGTGGTAAACGCTATTTCACTTCTTGTTGAACATGCTAAGCCTGTAAAGACTCTCCCCATTAACTACTGTATTTATTTCTTATTAATTTATAGCCAAAGATTTCACGTCCATTGTGGGTTTGAATTTTTTCAAGTTCAACAAGGTACACTGGCATAAAACGTTTGTTAAAATTAACGTTTTCTATCATAATAGTTCATTGCTCATAGCACCCAATTTCTTTAGAATGATGAGAATGATTGTTTTATGAAAATATCAACGCCATACATTCTTTCAAACAATATAGTAGTAGGCAAGTGCCGTAAAATGTTGAACATCATCTCGTATAACTTTTAAAAGGCAAAGTGTAGCACTGCCTGCCCGTTTCACTGGGATCAGGGGGAACTGAATTAACCTTTACATCAAAATCATTACTAATCATTGTCAGGAAAAGTCTTCAGTTGTGGCTCTTGGTTTACAACTTCCGACAGGTTAAGGTACCTCCCGAAACTACTCGTATCGTGGTTTTGTGTCAATAACGACAAAAAAATATATCACCGGCATAAAATCCCAAATGAGTTTCTTGGTGAAAAGGTAGTTTAGACAAAAAATTTTTAATTTTGTTCATTTTGCTATGAGAAAATCAGCAAGCGCATACGCAGCACGCATAATTAGAAAACTGTGGGTTTCAGAGCCTAAAACCTCGCATTTCATGTACCATACAACAATCATGTTTCTTTGTCTCTAATGTACAAAAATAAATATTTTTGATCCTTTTGGCACATTTTTCGTGATTTAGCTTTTTACATGTCTAAGGCACCCCCCCCCCATTCTTTCGCACGGGTTTTTATAACCTGTGACAGCTAAAATCAATAAGAAATAAAATGTATTTACTAATACATTCAATTTAATCGCACGTATCTAAGTATTTCTGTTTGTTAAATCAAAATGTGCTACGGAAATTAGTGTTGGTAATGTAAGCGGCTTAAGAACTTCGAGTATCAACGATGTGCAACCATTTTAGGGTACACTTCATTTAAAAAGTTATTTCTGCTTGAAAAAAATTCCAAATTATAGTTAAAGGTGCGCTCTTGAAATACATATAATTACACAAACAGTATTTGTTTAAAAAATTAAATTTCAAAAAATAAACAACTTCCAATTGTTTGGGGGTTCGGTTAAATATTGTTTAATATTTTTTAATCGTTCTAATTTTTTTGTATTAATTAGTCGTTTGCGTTTTAAATATAACGAACAATTCTAACTTTAGCAAAATAACGACCACCCTAATCCACATTCCTGAATAACTCTTGCGAGCTGATAGCAACCACATCACAACCAGAGGGTCACAGATATTGAATAAAAGTGAAATGCATAAAAACAGTATCAACTTTAACGTGCGAGTTTCCTCTGGCATTCTGCCTGTCGCCGTCCGAGTTAATGGCCCCGCACGGATTGCGAGTAACAGTCCTCGATATCGATTGTCGCGGGGGAAGCGCGCAGCGGACGCCGCCGTCGAGATTTACAGCGAGGACAGAGAAGGGAAGAGGAGGTGGCAGGGGGCGTCTGGAGGGAAATCTCGGCAAAGCTGCGTCGAGGCGATCGGCGAGGACGCCGCCTCACGAAGAAGCGCGACGGCGACGGAGAAATACGCGCCAATGATTTTGGGGAATCGAATTGTTCGCTCTCAAAGCGAGCTGCCGAGAAGTCAGTTTTGTTATGAAAGAAGTCACAGGTTTGTGAAGGTTGCTTCTCGTATTTCGAGACACAAATTGCCAAGGTGTGTAACATGGCTTTGAACGTTTATAACAGGAATATAAATATTTTGGTGAACAGAGAGGTTTGTAAACAGGATGCCAATTGCACTTGTGGATGATAAAACTGAAGATAAACAACTGTTCTTGCTTCGCCAATAATACATTTGTAAAGTGAAGCTATGAACTTCTCATCAATCATCTTGTTCAGCATTTCGATTTACAGAATTTATATATTATTTTTGCTGCATTACCTAATATTTTTCATTGACTTAATACTTTTTACTTGCAATGACAAAAAACTATATATAACAAACTATATAAAACTGTATATAACAAAAAGACAGTATCAATAAGAAAACGCCGCATCTATTCCCGAAGGTAGTTTAAGTTATTCTAATGTCACTCATACGAGTAGTTCGACCAACAAAACATACAAATGCCATTCACACTACGAACATTCATAAACAAGGCAATGCTAAATTAGAAATATTAATCTCTAAGAACCTCCATTTACGATTCGTCCGCCTTCTCTTTCCGATTGTGCTTCTGTCCGCTTTGCGCACGGAGCTATCTTAGTTCAACGGACGGCAGCGAGAGCTGCTTTGTATCCAGGGAAGACGGCTGAGCACAGGGCTCCGTTGAGACGCTCTCGATGGCAGATCGCCCCTCAGCGACTTGGCAGCGGCCCAGCGCGGGAGCGGCGGCGGTGAGGGCGAGGAGGAGGGCGGCGACGGGGATGGCGACAGCGGGGACAATAGGGGACCGCTCCGGAGGAGGCGATCGGCGCGGCGCGCGCGGGGATGGCGGGGAGGCGAAGAGGCTAGTTTATGATGAAGGAAGCGGCGGCGACGGTGACGAGACTGACGGTGGTTATGCGAGCGGCGACAAGGATGGCGTACAAACAGAGCGAGCTGTGACAGGGCTTTCATTAATAGTTGTGCGAATGGCTACGGATTGCGTTGGAGGGCTTCCTCAGCTGCAAGGTATTGGCAGGGGGGGGATGGGGGGGTTGTGAGGGACGGTGGAGATGGCGATGGCAGTAAGACGGGATAAGGGTATGGCTGGGTTCATGGGCACGGTGCTAAGATGGCGGGGCGGCGAGGGCGGAGTGCGGGCGAAGACGGATAAAGGAACGGAGCGGGGCAGGACTGGGAACGCAGTGCTCGAGAGAGGACGTGGGAGAGCGGAAAGGGGTGGAGTAGATCAGGGGGAGGTTAGAGGCAGAGGGATAGTAGATGAGAGAGAGAGGGGAAGGTCGGTGGGGGTATGTTGGTGGGCGACAGGGCGTGGACGTGAGACCCGGGCCCCAGTGAAGACGAGGTTGCAGGTGAACGAGCCGGCAACTTCGCCCTAGGTGTCGGTCCTAAAGTTTCCATCATCTCCTCTGCTATACCTGCCTTATGCGTCAGCCACACTCGTATAACAATTCTGTCTTGCGAAAGCCTCGCAGCTGTTTGCGTAAAGACTCTTCGGTTCCCTCCCACTCCGTTTTCGGAATTGCTCCTGCTGCTCGCCTTTCTGTAATGAAATTACTTGAATTTTACGTTTACAATAAAGGCGACTTTTTCGGAGAATTCGCCTATTTCGGTGCATTCAAAAATATGACACCTTCAATAGTCTTTCAGCAAACAATAATAGTTAAATTAATAAACTTTCCCAACATAATGCCGACGCAAACTTTAAACTTCATTAATGTTCGACTAAAGGAGAAGTATTATTGAAAAAATGGATATCGAATTTTCATCCACAAAAGTTCTCTGATCATTTTGCTAGAGAGAGAGAGAGAGAGAGAGAGAGAGAGAGAGAACTAATGTACCAATTATCATCTTCATAAAGTTTGTGAACTTCCAATTCGAATATCCTTTGAGAGAATTCAACAATAGCCTTTGACAAATTCTTCTCAGAACTCATAAAGAAACTAACGAAGTAATCTTCCTAGTCCTTTGCACGCTGTGAAAAACGAGACCTAACCGTAATATCTTTGTTTTCAGGAAGGATCTCCAACTTTCATTCCGGCCGTGCTGCTGCTCCTGTCCAGCGTCTTCCTTTCGTCTTTCTTGTCGATCGGTACTGCTCATGGGTTGGTCGACAAGATTTTCAAACGTGATTCTTTCAACATTTCCGTCTCGTTTACTTCCGAAAAAAGAGATATACAACAAAATGATTTTCTATTTCATTTACGTGTTTAAATTTTTCATATCCACATATATTAGTCTATCAAATTTTAATGGAACATGTAAGGCGTGTCTGTATGATGAAAGCACGAAAGCATGAAAAGAGGAAAGGAAAAAGGAAGAAAATAAAGGAAGAGGAACAGAAAGAAAAAGAATGATTGAATACATGAATAAATTGTGTGAATTATGATATGAATGTAAGTTGGGGCGCTGTAGTAATGCGAAGCAGAGAACCAGTAGCAAACCCATCTTGCTCTTTGCAAATGCTTGGCATGTGAGAAACTGAAAAAACAACAAAAAAACCCACATTTCTTCACTGCTTGGGAGTTGCCGAGATTTTTACAGAAGTTTATATGTAATAAAAATACATGTAGTTGGATATAACACAAATTAGTCACAAAGTTTAGTCACCATCCGTTTTAATGATTTTTTGAGAACTGTTATCGAGCGTAGAAGGTACTTTTTGAAAAACCGTAATTAATTCTTATTATTTCATTTGTACGTGCCACTGACTCATGGAAAATGGGTCCGTTTGCCGTAAAATTTCCATGCAGAGAATCATATCTCCCGTGTCTCCCATGCCTCCCACACCGGGCTTCCCGCCCCCTGTAGATTATGCGGCGGTTGATAAGGCACAGATAAGGATTTCCGAGCAGGTTGCCCTTCTGTCCGTCGCAGGTGCGAAGTAATGGAAAGTCAGAGCATGGCTTAATATACTAAATTACGCG
Organism: Acheta domesticus; assembly: GCA_031308135.1. NCBI lineage: Eukaryota > Metazoa > Arthropoda > Insecta > Orthoptera > Gryllidae > Acheta > Acheta domesticus. The sequence continues at coordinate 255,884,014 of JAHLJT010009436.1, read as the reverse complement.
ACGCCCTTCATTTCCTTTCAAAATGTCAAGGTCAGAATGTATTCAGCTCCAACCAAGAAGTTTTTCACAACTCTGGGTTTTCCACTCGCCCTATCATACGGTTTCTGCGATTTAGATTAAATAGAAGGTTCCTCTGGGTAAATATCGCGAATCGAAATTTAGGATGTTTGTTTTCTGACAGCTTGAAAGCAAAACTATTTACATATATATATATATATATATATATATATATATATATATATACTATATACAGATATATACTATATACATATATATAATGTTATATATATATAACAATTGAAAAATTTAATCTTTGTAATAAATAAACTAACAAGAAAAAGTTATGCGTCCATTCGTATCTTACGTCATGCACAAGCATTGTGGAGTGGTCGCAACGGAGCGCTTTATGGAAATGAGATCTTCTAGCCAACGTGCGCTTTTCGCGTCCCGCGCGCAACAAGGGTGCTGTCACCCACAGACACATAGGTCAACTCCCAGGAGATCTGGAAACAAGGGAAAAATGAAAGAATGAAAGCCTATACAATGAAAGGAGGGTGTTTACCAAAAGCCTTTCGCTTTCACGTTCCTGGTGAAAACAAGTATTCTGTATTCATCTCAAGTATTATTTTGTTTCCAACACAAACTTGTTTTCCGCCTTGGTCATATTTCACTTGTAAACAGACAAAAATGAAAATAACAAACTACACTTTCATTTTGTGCGAGTTGACAATGACCATCACGTAGGAAAAACAGATTATGTATACTTACATGTATTTAAAAAATGCCTCAAAGTTGACATATAAATAATGCAATAAAACCCAACTGAAAACTCAAAATCTTGTCAAAGGTAATACCACGAGTATGAAATTTGGAAACTTCCGGTACATTTCAAAGTCATGAAGAAACGAGGGATTTTATATGGAAATTTTCAATGCACGAGTGATACGACTACGAATTTCACGAATGAAATTATATCCAACAGTCCTTCAGAATGGTCAAGTGCGAGTTTAATTACATTAATTAAACTCGCACTTTTAGTGCACCCTTTCTCCCCTGACTGATTCGTAGCTTTTGATTGACAAGTGAAGAGAAGGGGTCAAAAAAATCGTAACGAAAAATCTACATTTCTTTAGAAACGCCACCCTAATACCTGACGTATTGTTAAACCCTATTGGTGTTAATTTTTACGAGTGTAATAGTGAAAACAACAGTAATATAATCTGAACTATAACAACAAATTTTGCTATCATGAAAATAGGCGGAATTGTTCTATAATGACAGTTGTGTGACTTTTTTTTGGATTTTCCATGCCCTTTGGAATTACCATACGACACGAATCGGACAATCAACAGGATGTTGAGTATCTTTGTTAATCTGAATGAACTTCTACAGCGAGAACTCCTGAAAAGGAGAATTATCATTTTTGCCCCGTCACTCCTATTCGTTGTTTATTTTAATGTCCATTCCGTAACTTCCTTTCGTCACTAATCCCTTCTCTCTCACACTCATCCATCAGAATCTTGGTAGTCTGGGGCGTCGCGACGCGTCGTGGAAGTAAGCACACAGACATAAAAAAATATACTTATTTATTTCCAAAATGTACAAATAATGTATTGAATCACCCCGCACACACTTTCCGGTATTTCCCCATCGCCAGCGGCGATCATACAGTCCTGTGAATACACCACATTTAACAGACGCTCCGCCTCGAGTGCATGCTCCTACCGCACCACTCACGTGACGTTCGTCACCCGTGCAACGCACGAATACACTCAAGCCTGGGCGTGAATTTTGCGCAAAGCGCGAGGTCTTCAAGAACAAAACCCGCCGGCGTTTTCTTTTCAATTTCCCACCCCCCTACAGTTACCCTGGAGAGGCGGGAATTTATTCAATAGTTGGGGTACAAATTTTCTGCGGCCGGTTAGGCTTGTGCAGCAGGGAGCGCGCCTATCTTAAAAATACTACTTATAAATTATCTTAAAGCTAACCAACTACTACAATTGCCGCTTTGGGCATACCCGCCGGTGTGAGCGACTCGGCCCAATTTATACCTGCCGCTCTCCCTCACTTGACCTCCGTTGAGCGTGGGAGGGAGGTTTGTAAACTACCACGTGACGCTAGCTGCAGGACAAGCCATGCGGGCGTCCACCTGATTCCAAAAATATCTGCAACCCCAACGCCGTGGCTCCTAGCTATTCAGCTCTGAGCTCTACAGTAGCATTGCATGCCATTACAAGCTCAAATCGAAAGGATTTCATCCGACCCTTGTAATCCCTTGATTCTCCGCATGCCCCTCCAAACATTTTCGCCTACCGGGGCCCGACATTCCCCTTGCCTTACGTCTTCCGTTTGCTCTGCGCACTTCCCAAAGCTCCCACCACGCCTATTCTTTCCAGGCCAAGCACTCCCCGCTTTGTCTTCACCTCATCGAGTTTCTCCCTTCCTGCGGGAAGATAGCAGGTGGAGAAGCAACCGCACCCTTGAGATCGTCGACCCCGCCCCTTCTTGTCGCACGCCTTCAGAATGGTAGATCCACATAGGCGAGCTCCAATGGATTACGAGATAACAGTCATTTCGTCTGGCCGTAAACTTGAAGGGAAGGGTTGTTCTGAAATTCTTAACAGACTAGCAGACATTTTCGTTCATTGTCGCTCCTGTGAATCCTGTTTCAGAACAGCTGAAATAATTTACACTGCTCGGTATAATATTTTAAACTCCAACTTGTTGTTCTGACATTTAACAATTATTCAAGTGAAGTATCTCTGGAAGCGTTGCAGAGAGAAGCGTTTAAATTTTTTATCCATTCAAATATAAATATTGCCAACAATGTTAGCTCATTCTATAAGTAACGTAGGAAAACAACGAGTAATGAAACGTATCATGTAATGCACCCGTAAAGCAAGACAAATTTTGATACCGATATACGAACGCGAACGATAAATGCGATATTCTGCGTAAAATCTCTCATTTAGAAGCGAAAAACGGAACGTGTACAGCAACAAGGGTTGAATAAATTCGAGAAATTCACGTTACGTGATTTTCATGCTTCAAATTTAAAATAGGTATAATACAAAACATTTCTTGCGTACACATAACAAATTTCGGTCTCCATATATTGTTTTGAGTGGCGCAGCTGTTTCCATATGGGCGAGGCTTCTATTTTCGCATTTGCCGCGTGACATCCCTCTAAGTCTTGTGAGATAGGCTTCACGCTGCCACCTGATTCCTCGACACCCTTCCCGGCCCGCCGCCAGCCTTCCGCCCGGCCTCTCTTCAGACGCCGGCTGCTACCGTCTGTCGCACCCTCTGAGCTCCACCACAGCCACCGCCACCCTCACTCGCAAGCCACAACTTCTGCTTTCGATATCCGCACCGGATGTTGACACACGTGAAACTAATAGGTTTAAGCTGGTTTCCTTTCTAAACACACAATTATGAGGCACGCCTGGTTTGTTTCCTGCTAAATGGCGTGTCATTGAAGTCGTCAAGGCAGTAAAGAATCAACGTGTGTTCCAACATGAGAAAATAAAAGTATTCTGAATATAACAACTTCTTTTAGTACAATTATGACTGTTTTATGTTTATGACTGTACAATTATGATTGTTTTAGAGTGTATTATTGTGTAAAATGTAAATGTGTATGCTTGAACTTCTACAAATGATGGGAACTTCAAATGAACGGCGATTCTGGTCAAATAATCCCTACTTTTTCACGAACAATCCATATGACGTAATAATATTAATTAAAAAGAAAATAAATGTATGACAACATTTAAAACAGGAAATTCACATAATGTGATAATTCTGAGTTTATTATAATAACAAATTTACAACAACAAAAATTAAATGCTTTGCTCTTCCTATGACAATTCGGAAAAATTGCTCAAAAAATTCTTAATTTTTGCATATAAAAATCATCCCTTTTTTGATTGCAACAGGTGATAAATATACGATAAACGAACTTTGATAGACATAAAATGTCTTACGAATTGTCTTAAAAGTATACATGATTTCTCCTTTTCCTTATCCTTTCCTCTCTCAAATACGTGGCCTCTCGCACATATCATAAAACTCTGCAGGAATTTAGAGTTTTGTAGAACTTTCATGAGACCTTCAATTCTTTTATACAAACGAACTCTATTACGTACATAAACACTTAACAAAACTATGTGCCGTCGGTTACAAAGCCAGTTGCTTTCGGCAGCTGTTTTTCGTACTCGCTCATATAGTGTAAAGTAGAATACATTATTCATGATTTTAAATGATGATTTTACATCACCGATTTGAAATCATTGAAATGTAATGTTTATACAAAAATATAAAATACTGTCATTGCTGTCATAATCACCATTTGTCATCAAGGAGTTCTTTGTCAAAAGCGTCTTCAAAGTCAAACCAATGTAGTTAACAAGTACTTTTTTGGGGGGGGGGGATAAGAACAGAATTTCTTAATGTTTAACTGAATGCTCCTTCCACGATTATTTCCGGAGGTTCCCACATCGGCAGAGCATTTGAAAACTCACTTTCTGTTCTATTCTTTTGGGGCGGCCCGCGGCATACAGGCCGGAACCTACCTACCTCAGTTACCGGTGTTAAAGTCCCGGCCGATGTACAAGTATGCGGAGTGTATGGCGGACGAAGAAGCTTTTCTCAGCATGCTCCCGTTTCCCCTGCCTCTCACTCACAAATGCTCAATTATTATTCAAATTATATTATCCATCACCTATTCATCGTCTCTTCATCAAAACCATTCATCTCAGGCCGAATGGCTAGGAACTCAGGATCTTAATAGAGAATAATGTCCTTACATTACATTAATTCCATCTCCAACAATCGTGCTTGCCGTAATTTTAACTTTACCCAGGCGCCTATATCACCAGTGAAGATCGAGGGGAAGGGGCACAGGTGTGATATACCCTCTGTCAATGGAACATTACTATGTAATTTCACTTGATTTAATCAAAACAATTACATGTTGATTGCATCACATCACGCGCAAAGGAGTATTCCCATTACGAAAACATTTTTGCGGTAAGGTATTTTTTCAATCTCAAAATTATTAAGTGGACCCGAAATCAAACCACCCCTGTCTCCGAAACACATTCTGGCTTCATCTCTATGTTACGTAGACGTGGGCGTCGTCGCGAGACGAGGCCACCCAGCCGTCCCACTTGGTCGCTTGCGCGCGCATCGCGCGGCGAGCGCCACGCGGCCGCCCACCGCCAGCCCTTCGGGACGCGCCACACACACTGACTCACCCGCGCGGGGCGGGGCGGGCGGGGCGCGGGCGGCCCGACGCGACGCGACGCCACGTCACGCGGCTAATGAGCGGCGTCTGCGGCGGCCACGCGCGCTCCAAGGCCCGGCGCCGGGGCGCCGAACCGACACCCACACACTCCCAAGGAATTCCTAGTATTATATTCCACTTCATACATACGATCAGATCATTATTTCTCTATTCCCACAGTATTAAATGGCTGCAGCTCATTGTATGATGACAGTAATTACTAGATTGTGGATATATAAGTAAAAGCCTATTTTTTTTCCTGGGTACCGTGTACTAAATGAAGTGTTATACATACATTTTAGGATTATTTGAACAAAACCGTCAATTTTATAGCGCCTGAATGTGCCTATTTCAACATTAATGCCTATTTGTGCCTATTTTACTTTTAAAAACCTAAAATGAGACTAATTTTCCTAATTTCTTTTCTCTGAGTCTTCTTTTAACTTTTTTCTTCTGTATCGGCGCAACAGGCAAGGATGACGTTAATTTTAAGTTGGGTTAATCTGTAAAGTAGTAAGTTAGTAGTAGTTTTTGTTTTCGAGAAATATACCTGACTGATATTTTCAAAGAACCTATTTTAAGTCCTAAAATTCATATTTTGAAACTTACAAATCCACGGTCTAGTCTTTACGATCCAGCTTTACTTTAGAACACTTATTTGACCTATCACAGATACGTTCACAGATGAGAAGTAATCAATCACTGACCATCACTCTACCAAATATTTCGTCGGAGTGTGCTTGTAATTAACTAATGCCACCTGGGACACCTAGGTGTCTGCCCACTAGGTAAACTAGGTGGCTGTTGGTTTAATACTGCTTGCAGCTGCCACGAAACCGTTTAATGTAAAAGTTAAGCTTATAATAGCCATTATTAGTCGCATGAAACTTAATGTAATGGGTATTAACATACTTCTAAGAAGTTTATGATACTCGCTCGTTCCTTGCTCTTTTCGTAATATTATTTCACACCCGTTTATTAATACAAATCATGACATCATCGCTGTTTATCGCTTCATGATGGAAGAGCTAATCTGTTTCTTAAATGCATTTTTATCTTCCAACATTACTTAATATTATTCATTAATAACCGCTTACGCATGAAGTGGTAAAGTGCTTCCCATCTGTTTCAAATTTCTATCCGCGCCCGTGAGATTTTGATGATGTTAAGGTTGTTTTGATCGTCCTAAACGTTGTAATCATTTAATTGAGTCGATGGCAATCATCTTCACTCGATGGCTACTGTCATAATTCAATTAACTACTTTATCACAAATAAATTACTTAAAAGTTATACTTATTAAATGGCCATCTCAAAATGTGTTGCCTTCCAGTGATCAGATGATTATAGCGTGAGGGATGAATGAATTGATCTCAGGTGATTAGGAAGAATGGCAGTTCAGGAGGTGTATGTGACGGAATGAGAAGCCTACCACGGCAAAACCACATGGTCAATTCATGTAATTCCTACTCGAGACTCGATCCAGCAGCCGGCAACTCCGCGTACTTCAATGACGGCCGAAGCCCTTGCGTTATTGAAACCACAAATTGCACAATTGCCAAAATAGAAGGCACAATTTCATCTCGTCAGGTCTACGGCAATGCCGCAGCGAGCGGGTGCATTCCCCAACGCCGGAGAGCGAGTCGTGTGATCGGGTCCGCCAGCCGAGTAATTGCCGGCGCTCGTCCCGCCCAGCCGGCCGACGTAATTTGCCTCGAGGGTGGTGGGAAATGAAGCCTAATGAACTTACCCCCGAACGCCGCCGCATAATTGACATCTCAGGTAAGTTTGTTGCCGGCAGTAATTATGTCATTATGATTTGTAGAGTCGTCGGAGATTGCGTTCGTCTCGCTTCACAGACTTCCTTATAAGACTCCCGGTGAACGCCCGTTCTCAGAGATGTAACTGAGCTATTATCTCGTAGGGACATTTACTTAATCTAGTTATATGGGCTACGCATGCAGAAGAACCTTAAAAAATTCTTTAATTTACATTCTCTTCCTATTAAAATACTAAAATGATTATTAGTGATTGCAATACGAAAGATTTCAATTACTATTACTGTTATTTCAAACAGATATATTTTATTTCGAGGAGCGCATGTGACTTGATATATAACATTGTAATAAAATATAACTCATCAATATGGTATGTAATATCTCAAGACTATACAGACGTTTTATCACTGAATAAAGCAAATAAATTGTAGTTAAATGACCACTAAATTTGAAACAATGGAAGACATCATTAGTAACTCTTGCAAAAAGGATATGATATTATTATCATATTTGTTTCATGTGGTTGCCACAAGTTTTTGCAGCTTTATCAACTATTATAATTCTCCGACCTTCCTCCTTTTTAAACAGAACTCATTCTATGTCTTCTGGTGAAAAATAAATGGGAAGTAATAGCCATTCTTTCCACGCAAATCACGACCAAATAGTTTATTTTATTTCTCTCCTTTAATAAACAATTACAAGCACCACGTATCTTTATGTGAAATGTCCTACGCTTCACTGAAAACCTAGAATAGCAACGCGGGACAGCAAAACGTGCCGTTCTGTATTCACGATTTTCCTCTCGACGACGCAGTGCCAATTTGTTGCCAATGCGGTGCCACACCTGTGCACAGAATCGCAGCAGCAAGAACGAGTCTACCGGGCGAAGGGGAGGCAGGGGATGGACTATGGAGGAGGGAGGCGACAAGATACACAGCCCGCGCCGAAAAAGCAAACCCGCACGCGCGCCCAAGAGAACGTCCGTTTCCGCCTCTGACAAAACATAGGAGGTCCCACAAACAAACACACGCACGCACGCACACGCTCGCCCGTCGAGTCTAATCCTCAAACGGCCTCGCACATCAGCGAGATCAACGATCCCGCGCGGTCACCGGCCTCAAACGATTCCGCGCGGCGCACGGGGCGATTTTTCCCCGCGCGCGCGCCGCCGCGGCGCAACATATCAAAGCCTTCCGCGCCGCGAGAGCTGAAACGCTTTCGGACCCGATGAAAACGAGTGGGAGGGCGGGCCACCGGGGTCGCGGCCGCGCGGGGGAGGGGGGACGGGAGGAGGGGCCCGCGGTTGGGGGAATGACTGGAGAAGAGCGAGGGTCGCGCCCTCTCATTTAAACAGAGGCGGCCCCCGCGCCGCGCCGCCGCCACGCCCATTCTGCCGTCCCTCGCTGACACTTCATCCTCGACATCCTTACCGCCTCTTTATCTCACTCTCTTCCTGCTTCTACTTGTCTGTATGTGCGTACTTCCTTCGCCATTTTCCCATCATTTCTTCACCTTTTATATTCGTCGAATCTTCAGGCTGCCTTCCATTCAGTTGATTCTGGCACCGGTTTTCCTGTTTCCACCTTTCAAACAATATCAAACAATCCCACACAATTCCCACTTCTTCGTATTCTTCTGCTGTTTCAAATTCATTCATTCCACAATGCTTACATCCCAAGATGTTTTCCTCCTCCATATCCTCGTACATCTCACTGTACTATAAACGATATCCATCCCAACCTCTATCCCCGTTTATTTCACTCCCACAACGTGCGATCCCGCCTCATATCCGCCACCTTCGTATTTTCAACACAGCAGCTTCTTCAAACACACACGGCTGCGGTCGCGGTTGCCAACTGCCGCTTCAGCGTGCCGTCCCTCGCTTCCCGCCCTCCGTCCTCCTCCCGTCCCCTCCCTGCTCGTCCTCCATCCGAATGCGCGAGGTCTCCGGAGGGCACTCGCGGCGGTCCAGAACACGCCGCGACTCGCGTAAACCGACTTTTTAAAGCAGCGAAATAGCAGCGGCCGTTATGCACATATTTTAGCATTCATTAAGCAGTGCCACCAGTAACGCGCGGGCAGAGGATTCGGTTTGCGTGTTTTGATTGGCGTGGACCTATGGCCGCGCATGGAAATTGGCACGCTGAGAATGTGTGGTTGTTATAGCGTGTTATAGCGTAACTCGCTGTTATTACAACGGGAATGGTGGGTAAATTGGTGTTCTCCCTCACGGAATTGAAGCTAAAGTAAAATGAAGAATTCTTTTACATTCTAATAAATGTAATGTTTGAATGAAATGTGCAAATAAATCAGTTTCTTTCTACAAACAACAAAGTTTTGTAAAACGATAGCACATGTGTATGTGTGTGCACGTGCGTGTGTGTCGTGTTTGCTCTAGTTGGTGAATCTCAAAAATAATTTTCGATACATTATTTACTCAAATCCATTTCTGTTTAGATCTTCCTTCTGTAATATTTCAAATATAGGCAGCAACTTATTCGTATTCTTATAATACGTTTGTATGCAAACGTCACTGGCTTTTAAATTTGGAATTTTAATTCCATTATCTGTGCATAAAATCATTTTTTGAATAAGCATGTGGAAAATTATTTTTATTTTCCTAATATTTGCGAGAGTTATGCACCAAGAGTTGAAATAAAATACAATGAATTTGCAATGATGAATAGTCACCAGTGAATTTTTCAACACATCAACGGGTCAAAAACTAAGATTAATAATTTGTCAATACACTCGCCAACTGGTAAAATACGAATCTCAAAGTAGCACAGGATATTATTCTCTACCAATTGGAGTGTTGTAAGTAAATATTATTTGCATACGTTGTTTTATCGTTTTCATCATAACAGTAGATTATTTTCTTATATTACTCGCCAGATCGCAATCTTAAAATTAAAATGTTAATATTTGTCCTCTACTAAAACACTTTACGCAAAAATCACGAGTAATTTGTTATATCAGAATTTCAGTCATTAGTAACTTGAATAATTTCGGGACAAACAGTATATCACTGTTCACTTCTAGAGTATCCCCCGAGTATAAATGAACCTGAAGGGAGAGCTCGATATACCAATCTCAATTTAGTCATTTATCTTCGATTATACAAAAACACAACTCATAATTACGAGAATTCAAAACATTTCACGAATTTTTCATTGTCAAAGCAAATCCAATGAGGCAATAAAACGTCGATAAATTAACATTCCCAATATAGTTAGTGTATGTAGAGGTGAATTTAATAACAGTAATTTTGACAAAATAAATCGTTGAAATAAAGAATAGACATTCTTAATGAATATTACACATCACTTTACATAATATTTTTTCAAACATTTTAGGTCACTGACGTACGAGCCCTTATGATGTATAGAAGATTCACCAATTGGTGGGTAAGTGGGAGAACGCTAGAAGTATTACTGAACGAAACAATTGTGTAACGCTGTCATATACACCGCAAATAACAACAAACACATGCATCCTCTCAACTACTCAACAACGAAAGGCTACTGCTTTAACTCTTTATTTTCGACATATTTTCGACATTCTACATAATCTTATTTAATTGTCTTAAAAGCATCACACATCACATCCAACACGAACACATCCTCATCACTTGCATCTATGTACTGAAGTTGTTTCGTTGAAATGAAAGCGAATGAACGCGAAACAATACAAGAGACTGATACGCTAATAAGTTTTCATTACAAATTAAAAATCATTATTCGAGAAATAAATAGTACAAACCAATAGAATTATGAACAATTAAACAGTTAACACTGGCGAGGAAATACAACGTAGCAATTTTCAAAGAAAAGTTTATTCACAAGTGAAAAGATTCAGCCATCGAGACTTTTGTCCTCGAACGTAACATTCACAAGTGAATAAAATATATTTTATTTTCCAAAGCAATATTATTTATCCATTACCATTACAGTTATGTAAAGTGTAAAAAAAGGTTTACATGAAACTAGTTAACTTTGAATGTACTGCTCAAACGGAACACATTTCCTATCGCTTTAAAGACACTATTGTTATGAAAAACTAAAGAAATTGACACATTTCGATAAACGGTATGTAAGGTATTAGCAGCAAAATAAAATCCGAAACAGTGAATTAGTTTATGATGAACATTTTTTATTTTATTAGATAATAAAGCCTCTCTTAGGAAGAACATCGAAATATATTATTTAAATATGGATGAAACTGATAACTGATTACAACTTAATGACTATTACCTAGCCAATATTTTGCGGATTTATTAAATAAGTGTTAGAAGTACGTCTTCTTCATATAATTAAGAAAACATCGCACAACTTCCTCTCAGACACGTGACTGACACTGTAAGAGGTCGGAGATGCAGAAAATCACGAGGAGGGAAGGGGAGATCACGGGATGAGAGGCTGCACGCGGAGCAGGACGCTGCGTGGGCGTAATCCCCAGTTACGAAGCAGCGGGCGAAGGCGATCCCCAAGGCTGAGCACGGAGCACGGCGGCCCGGCGCGCGATTCGCGAGCGAAGGAGCCCAGAGCACTGCGAGGCGGATGAGGGAGTGGGGCATGTGGGGCAAAGCCAGAGCATTGCGGGAACGGAACGCACAACCACCATTCCTCTGACTCTGCGGGAGACGCGCGTAAGCTGACCCTGCTTTGAACGATATTAGCATGGATACAGTTACACGACTTGGAAGCAGGGAAGGCGTTTCAAAATAAGCTGGTGTAGTTATTCGAAGTTTTAAATATTGATGAAGCCAGACTGACTTCAAGATTGACTTTTGCAGGTGTAACGCAGTCTTATTTGAGTAACTGTTGTGCCATGCGAAGAAATAACCAAACTTCAATAATTTCCTAAAACTCACATTTCCTCTACCTCAACTAAAATTAAATAGAAATAGTTATGTCAAATATATTTCTCCACTCACAAGCAGGACCTGAATGGCCGGTAAACTACATTCTAAATATTGTCAAATGTTACTTTTTTTTTCTTTCTTTAACACGCACATGTAATGTCTTTGAGCTGAACAGTTTAAATAAGTAAATAGCCGGTCCTGATAGCTGAGATCGCTAAGCCAATAGTATTGTACAGATTTCGGACGAAAGGATCGCGGGTTCGAGTCCCGCCTCGAACACGGGTGTATTTGTGCATGTCTGTATGTGTGTGTCGTCCTTTCACCTCTCATTATCATCATATCTTTCATACCCCCAGGCCTAACAACCCTGAGGGATAAAAATCGGATCCAGCTAAATACTGATCCCTTGATAAATTACATGCACCTGACACCGAAATAATGTCAATGAGCCCCGGGAAGTGCAGGATGCATGCACGCGTGGTCCAAGTCGGCCTATTTGCTGGCCAAAATGAACACTATTTATTTGAAATGAAATTGCCGATCCGGTGGCCTAGATCGCTAAGTCAGTTGTGCCGTGGCGATCTCGGACCGAAGGATCGTGGGTTCGAATCCCGCTTCGGGCATGGTTATGTGTGTTTCGTGAGTGTGTGTGTGTGTGTGTGTGTGTGTTGTCTATGTGCAATGTGCTTGTGTGTCCTTTGTGGTTGGCGTAAGGACGGACATCCGACCGTAAAAGATTCACCAAATCCGTGTAAAAAATGGAGTGTGCGAAAATTAATAAAAAATGAGCCCACACCCATTTGCGCCGACCCCGTATAACAGGAAAAGGCCGAAGAAGACGTTGGGAGGCAATTCGTAGGGAATACTGCCCACCGCTCGGTTAGACTTGCGTGGGAAGCGGGTTGCAGCTACTTGCATGGAGAAGGAGCTGCGACATCTTCCGCAAATATCAAAAGATAAAATTTCAAAAGCGCACAGCATATTAAAAAGACATGAACTCTAAGTAACAGGGTTTTTTAGACGCTTGTGGTTAAGCGCCTGCAATAAATTTGAACTTTCTTTCCAACATTATAGTAGTAAACGTTTCACCTCCGCAATTTCGTGAATAAAGACATTCGTGGACATTAAAAGATCTGTGAATGGTAAAGTATTTTTTACGATACTTGCGTCATGCAAAATCAACACGATGTTTTAAACCGTGAGTATTAATAAGTTACGGTGGCTTACATCTCACCGAATCGAATTTAAGGCACACAGTAGGTTATAATAGTATATGGAATACTGAGTGCTAACGTCTTAACGCCGCAAACGTTTTCGAATGCAAGTTGGTTAAGAGACGTGTCCGTTAGATGACTGTAGAAAGTAACTTCGCGATTGCATTGTATAGGTCAGCGAACATTCGCGTGCGTCGCATTTGTTGCGGGGTGGATGGAGCTGTATCACGAAACCGCCGAGCGCCGAAGAGGCTTTGTCGGGGGGAGATATCACACATCGCTCCGCAACTCGTCACGCAATATTCCGAGAGAGCCGGTGAGTGGCAATTCGTCAGCGCCGGAGGCAGGGCGCGCCCGGAGGCGGGACGAAGAGTGCCGCAGGACGAGAAGACGAGAGGGCCGCAGGAGGGAGGGCAAGAAGGCCGAGGGGGAGGGGAGGCGGCGGAAACGGGCCACCGCACGCCGCTCTTTTAAACCCGCGGAAGCGCGTGGAACGGAATCCTAATGGAGGCGAAATGGAGAAAACGAACAAAGAAGCGCATTACGTGCGGCGCGCGAGCTTACGCGAAGGGCATGCGCTAAGGACCCGAGAGCTTAACGGGAGACGGGTTGCGGCGGGCGTGCCGGCAGGCGGGGTGTCGGGCGCGGAGGCGGGCGCGGAGGCGGGCGCGGGGTCGGGGGCGGGGGCGGGGGCGGGCGCGGGGGCGGGCGCGTGCGCGGGGGCGGGCGCGGGGGCGGGAGCGGGCGCTGGGGCGGGGGCGGGCGCGGGGGCGGGGGCGGCAGAGGGTTCCGGAGGAGGTCGGACGTAGCACAATGCCGCGGCGCAGGAGGCGCCGGCGCCGGACAATGGGCCCGCGCCACCGGCGGCGGCGGCGGCGGCGGCGGCGCGGTTGGGGCCGGAGGCGATGCGGCGCAAACGGATGCGTGGGCACGCGACTTCTTAATAACGGATAAACTGAATAAATATATAATATGATAAGAGCACCTACACTTGACAGGGCACCTATAGTCGACATAGCATTTTTAAATGCTTATCATAATGTTATATAGTGATCCAAGGAGGTTGTGAGTACATCTGGCAACACTACCGAGCCGTGCTTGCTTGTTGAAACAATTACGTAGTGCATGGATTGCTTCGTATGGCATCAATCACGTGAAGAGTGCCGGATGGAAGAAAGTGACGCTAAATTTGAAGCAGAGCTAGGGAAAGAGTTAAGAAAAGTTTGTGCTGACCATAAGAATTAGGATTCGTCCTCTTTGATTTTCTATGTTGTTTATGTGTATTATTGGGATACAGGATCGATAATAATGTTATTTTACGAATTGTTTGTGGAAAAAAGTGAATAGGTATAATAATATTAGGGTTGTCAGATACAGGTTCTTGTAAATTACAGCTGCTTCCTTTAGTATACATACGTGTCAACTTAAAGAACTCAGCATGCAGCTTCAGGAGGCTTGCACAATTTTTGTCTCCAGGTGACGCGTGGCTCCTAGAAAGATTCATCAGTCTTCTCAGCAATCAATAACATTTATTTGTTTGTATAGTTCAAGAACCAATGGATGGTGCGTTAAAAATAGTCCGTTTGAAAAGTGTTGATGCAAATTAAAAATTAATTTGTAGAAGAAAGTGACATTTCTTATGTTTCGTTTAACCGAGTAAATAGGAATGTTGAGACCCCACAACTGACTGTAAGGGAAGAAAGAGTAAGGTATGTGTTCAAACAGCCAATCAGTGCGAAGGAAATGAAATGATATTAATGTTCAAAATGTATGGTAATAAAGCAAGTTTTCCACTAGCATAAAGGTCTTTTTTCTTTATACACATTATCAAAGAATTCCCAAATCACACTTATTTCTCTTTAATGATCTGAGTAGGGTGTAAGGTCATGTGTCAGCTTAAGGAACCTCTGCATTTTATGTTGTCGACTATAGGTGCATTTCCAGAGGTTTAAGATTAAATTTATTTTCAAAACTATTTTCGCTATTTAACCAGTAATACACATTAGGGCTCTTTAGGTGTCAGAAAATAAATATTACAATGCTTTGTTATTTGAAAGTATAATCTGAGGATTAAAACAATTACATTTCTTCCCTTAATATGCCGCCTATTGGTACTCTTACCTTACATATTTAATTAATAATTATATTTAGCAAATAAGTATACAAGAAATTAATAACGATGATAAGAAATTCACAAATATTTTTAATTTAATCGAAATCCAGAAAACGGAGACGGTCACTATCGAACACACACCAGAAGCGAGAACTCACAAGCTAACAGATAGTAGGAAGATGTTGATTGATCGGCTCCCGAAATTCTAGCTGGTGGTACTGTTCATTACGAGATAGCACTTTTCAACTGAATTGTGGCTTGTGGCTTGTGAACGTATGATGTAGAAGTAACAGCAAATTCATAAAAGAAAACTAACGAAAATGTATAAAAAAGAGAAGAACGACAAATGAAAATTCTAGGCAAATAATAATTTGTCTGACCAATGAGTCCGTACTATTAAATAATTTTACATGTTTAATATAAAATACTAGAAGAGAAAAAAAAGAAAGAATAATGAAATCATATGTGAAGTAAATTTTGTGAATCATATACTCGGAGAAATATGGCTTACATTTTATTTAAACTAAGTTCTGAGGCAGATTTGCGGCTGAAAAGTACAAGTATTCATATCGATTGGATTAATTATCGAAAACATAATACTATCAACAGAAATTCATACTCTCTTGTGTCCGTGTTTTACCGTAAGAAAATGCTACAAATTTTATTTTGAAATTCAAATATTCCCAGATTGGCGCTTGCAATGTCTACGCAATTAGCAAATACGCTGGCCCATATAAACAGTGAGTTTGTACTATTAAATTATTTTCCATGTTTAATATAATGGCTTACATACTACTTTTATGTAATTGTATTCACAATTACATAAAATATAATAACATTAGAAGGTATCTATAAAGAAATGTAATTGCACTTTAAAACGATACTTACTTTTCTTGGAGATGTTCTCAGTTTCTAAGGCGAGTAAGCTCTGTTAATTTTTTTTCCAACGTATAATGCACTCTTGTAGAACGAAAATGTGTTATTGAGAGCCACTTCTGCAAAATAACTTTGTTGGATGTTGTTTACGTACCGCACTCACGTTGTAGGTTTCTAAAATACTCTATACTGCATCTTCAGTGATTACGTGTACATAAAAAGCCTCAAAATTCTGCCAGTCGCTTCCACGAACTCATTAACGTGTTTACGACCTGGTAGGTCGAGCTGAGACGCAAGGAAAGTTTTAATTGGAGGGGACAGACAACAGTGACCGCAGAAAGTACGAATATCACTTAGCTTATTTTCACTATTCAATTACAGTCATTCACGTCATCCTATATCTCTTCAGCTTCCAAATATTAAACTTTTTCATTCCTTATTTTTTTCAGAATCAATCTCATTATACAGTACAAGCCAATTATCGTATTTTTCCTTCAAGACTAAAGAGACTCCACCTAGGGAGTACATGACCTTGACGTTGGTGGTGGAGCTTGAGTACCCCCATGATCTTGAGAGCTATGCCGGTGGTAGCGTAGCTACTGGTAGGGCCTCCCTTGCCGGACAGGTCGAGAGGGAGGGGTCAGACGAAAAAGTACTCCAGAAGAGGACTGGGGCGCAAGAAGAGAAGAGGACAGCGCGCAGAAGAGGATCTCGAAACGACGAATATTACCTCGAAGATTTAGGCGGAAATCCTAGCCTTCATTTCGATCTAGGGACGAAAGATACTGGTATGATCTCGCCAATGGAACTAGGAGATTCCTAAAGAGATCTGGGCAGGAGGAGCTCAAAGGCATGGTGACGCCAACCTCCTAGGGGAGTAAACCCTAAACAAAAATCCTGGTCCTCCTGGTAGGGGGTTAGGACGATGGGCCAGCTCCTCATCGTCCATGTAAAAACTATGAAATGCTAAAAGGCCTAATCATGAGAAACGGACGGTAACCGAAGACGAACTAGGCAAAGGAAATGGATAATGAATATTGGAACATGGAATACTCAAGGTCTGGGAAATAAGGTACAGGAGGTAATTAAGGAACTTCAAGATTTAAATATGGATATTGCAAGCTTAAGTGAGACAAAGAAAAAAGGCTCCGGTATAGAAGAGATTGGACCCTATGTTCATATTTGGAGTGGAGTACAAAAAGATCAGAGGGGTAGTAAAGGGATTTCCATAGTCATAAAAAATAAATTTAGAAACCATATTAAAAGTTGGGAAGCTTGTAGTGATACCGAATAAATTCAAGTTTATTCTGCCGCAAAATAACTCCACGCAGGCGGCGACGCGAGAGATGCGAGGCGCCACGGAGGCGACCCGAGGGCCAGGCGAGGCGCCACGGTGTCGGCACCCTTCGCTCCCTAATTCGTCAAGGACACGTGTGCCCCAACTCTGGGTGGCCGCTCCGCACACGACCCCTTCAGTATTTTTCCACGACGCCTGGAACTCTTCCGTCAACCTCCCTAGAGATTCCTAGCCCCTCACACCCCCCCCGGTCGTTAATAACTGCCCCTTTTCGACGCAAAATTAAAGCGAGAGGGAGCGATAACCAGCCCCTCTCTCACTCTTTTCTCGGCCTCGAAAACATCCTCTTGATTGGGCAGAAAATATCTAATGCGCAGTACCTTTCGCCAATAGCAGCCAGAATTCGGGTTTGTTCTAGAATATTCCAGAGTCACAGGGATAATTTTGGTGGGGGGAACGAGGTTTCCTAAAACTTGGAGCGACGAGGCACAGGAGAGAAGCTTGGGAGCCGTGTTCAGAATCGGACGCAAGTGGCGGCCGCAGGGGGGAACCTGTTATATTCTGTTGTGGCGTTCGGTTCGATGGACTTAAAAAAATTATTAAGTTTCTTGTAGAGTTTGGGTACAAGACTTCTGTGACGAACGCAGGCCGCAGAACAGTATTATGAACATTTGACAGCAATTCGTATTATATTACGTCCGATTTACGTGCGAACTCGAGACTCTCTTTTCCTTTGTGAAGTTGTGCGATAATTCACGGGCTCATTAGTATCAAAGTATTGTGAGATCGACCGGGAATGAACCGACCGTGTCAGTGAATGAACTGTGCTGACCCATTCACCGCAGCGAGCAGACGGCGCTTTTGGTGTTCCGGCCGCCTTGGCCGCTACCCTCGCAAGTACCTGATCTGACCTACATTTTCCGAGCGGCGCCCCTCGCCCGCCACGAACCTCGCCAGCCGAACTGCCAGCTGACCTGAGGTCGTTCAACTTCAGTGGGTGGCACAAGCCGCCTAACAGAGGTATTTTCTGTTTGAGTGTCTTATGTCGTACACGCGATCGAGAGGTGTGAACAGTACATCAGACAATCAGTGTTGACTTCCTCTCGACCGGGCGACGAAGAGGAGTTCCCGGCCGCGCATGGCCGTCAAGCGGGAATTCGCGCGCGAAGAAGAGTTTCATCTGATTGTAATCACTTTGTAATTTTTTGTTCTCTTATGTGCATGACATTTCATTTTTTTGTTTTATTTCGATTTTGGGGGCATGCTCGCCAGAGTTATCATCACCAGACCATTAGCGTTTTCTTTTGTTAATGAATAAATTCAACTTGTTCTAAATTCACATGTTTGACTTCTCATTCAACCTAGGCCACCGGCTTCCTCCATCTCCGCCGTTTCAGGTAATCTGTCGACTGAGCGGGCCGGCTACCCGTCTGAGGCGCCCAACCGAAGACGCGAGGGTAGTTGCAATTGGCTTTCCCACCGTGGGGCTCGATTAACGCGAAATAATCGTAATTTTCATTTTTTAATATCCCAGATAAGCGCCCTGAGATTTCTCTGCCTAAATTATTAAATTGTTTAAATTATTAAGATGATGGATGGAAGCACGGTGTAGAGAAGTTAATAACTTATGGTCTGTTGAGGATGTCATTTTGTACTGTGTTTTCCTTGTAAGTGTCATTGTCTTGTGTTGTGTTGTGTTGTGTGAATACCGTGTGCGCGTACTAAAACAAGTGAAACCGCGTAACATCGTAAAAATGCAGGACGAATCAGGTATTGACGTGACGGGTGAAGACAGTTTTGAGGAGCCGTCGACGCAAGGTCCCACCTTAAGTGAGATCTTGCGCGTTATGAGAGAAATTTCAGATAACACTGTTGCCAAATTTGAGGAGAAATTTTCAGACAACGCCGCTAAATTGAAAGAAATTAAAGACCAGTCAGATAGCAATGTCGCAAAATTAGAGGAGAAAATCTCAAATAACGCTGCCAAATTACAGGAAATGTTAGATGAACGGTTCACAGCACATGAGAGCAAGTGTGAGGACAGATTTAACCGAATCGAAAGTCATTTGGAAGCCCAAGCAAATAAATTAGAAAGTCTCGAGCAAAAACTTAACCATGAAATAGGGATTTTAAAGAATCAGGTCGAAGGCAGATGCGGGGAAATAGAGGGGAACGTAGAAAAACTCAGTCAGGAGTTGGGAAGGGCACAAGCGGAAACTACCGAAAATTTCAAAATTTTTAAAACCGAAATTCAGACCAAATTACAGGCATGCGACGACAAAGTAGAAGCGTGCTGTGAGTCGGTTACTGAAAAGATCATTGAAGTTAAGCAGGAAATGGGCGAAAAATTTAATAAAATCGGACAGAAACTCCATTCAGAAGTGTCGCATATCCACGAAAAGTTCGCGCAAGTAGGCAATATTAGTGAGGAAAACATCAGGGAGAGAGAAGCTAAATTAAAAAGGGAAATTGATCGTACTGTCCTAGAATTGGTAAAGGAGGAAATTGAAAAGGAACGCGAGAATTACCCAAATCCGAATTCTGGTGGCTCAGGCCTTCGCTTCTCATGGGCTCCACCGCAAAACCTGTATTTTTTCGGAAAACCCGATGAAAATCCCAAAGTTTTCCTTGACCGGGCGGAAAATTACATGAATCTCACGAAGGCGGTACCTTCACACTTGAAGGCTAAATTTATGCAAGAATTGTTGAAAGGCAATGCATCTTATTGGATTTCCGCTTTAAACCCTTTCCCTCAAAATTATGAAGAGTTTCGGGAGAAGTTTCTGAATCGATACTGGGGCGAACAACGGAGATATGAGTTCGAGCGGAAGATTTTAGAATCGCGATGGGAAAACCGCCACGGGCAGTCCTATTTAGACTACGCCATGGAGAAAATCTCCGCCATCAAGCTGTGTGACCCGCAGGCAAACGACCGAAAAATCATCTGGTTACTGACAGCTCATTTCCCAACGTATGTACAGAATATTGTCAACAGCGTGGAGTGTAGAGATTTAGAACGTTTCCAAGAACTGTTGGCACAATTTGATAGAACGCGGGACAACTATCACAATGAGAACCGCGACAGAAATCGCAGGCCCGACGGAAACTACCAAGGCAGGCCGCAGTGGCATAGAGATAATAGGGCCGGAGGGAACGAGGGCAGATGATCGGCGAGCGCCGCCCGAATCCCGTGAGAACCGTGGACATCGCGATGAGAGAGATGGACGGCAAAATTCATCCCGGCCGGCTTCAACAAATTAGAAACGTCCCAGCTGTCTCGGTATCTGGGTGACGGACGAGTTTCTTTAGAGATACCATTTCATGCGATCATATCAGTGAATTATGCCTTTTTTGATTTTAACGAAGACGAGGATGTGACTATCAAAGAACGTGCCAGAAAATGCCCTATTATTGAATCCTTTATGGGAAATTTATGTGTCCAAGCTCTTATTGATACTGGTAGTGAAATTAGTGCTGTGTCAAAGAAATTTTATGCGCGACTTATAAGCGAGCGGATTCCAGTACCGACATTACCTACCGTCAGATGCTATGTCATAGGGGTTGGGAGAAAACGAAGCAAGCCAATTTCAATGCAGGTCCTGATTTCAATTAATATAGGAGATATGTTGTTTGATGTGCCCTGTCTAGTAATTGAAGATCTTAATCATGATGTTATTTTGGGGGTTGATTTTTTAAGAGAAAACGGTGGAATAATAGATTTTTCCAGAAATGTTATGAGTTTCGGTGCCGGTAAAGAAATTATTATTCAAGATGACGGGGAAGATAGGATTGATCTTAGCATTTCTAGTGCAACTTGGGAAGGGGGGGAAACGACGAAGGGGATTATTTGCCAAAATGTGCAAAAATGTGATTTTTTGAACTATGATGAACGCTCCCAGTTGCAGACAGTGCTACTTGATTATTTACATGTCTTCGGTCGCCCCGTTCATCCCATTAAAGACTTTTGTTTTCGAATTAGGGTTACCGATGACTCGCCGTTTAAGATGAAAAACTATCCTATTCCACAAGCTTTAAGGGGGGAAGTTGATGAGACCGTCAGAAAAATGATTGACGAGGGCATCATCGAGAGATCAGTGACCGCCTATCTAAATCCGATTGTCGTTGTAAAAAAGAAAGACGGAGGGGTCAGAATTTGTTTAGACGCTCGCAGAATTAATGAAGTGACCGTTCCAGAAAATGAAGCGCCGCAGAATATTGATGATATTCTTTGGAAGTTTAACCAAACAAAAATCTTCTCAGCTTTGGATTTTTCTAGTTCGTACTGGCAAATTGCTATTCACCCAGACGACAGAAAATTTACAGGATTCCTTTACAACGGCCTCACTTATGTCTGGAAGCGGATGCCTTTCGGCCTAAAGAACAGTGGCGCAGCCTTCATTCGATGCTTAGATGAAAAATTAGGTGACGAACTCAAACGCTTCGTTACGCCTTATATTGACGACCTTGTGATTTCATCTCGAAATTTTCAGGAACATCTTTGTCATTTAAGGCGACTATTAGAATGCCTTTCTACCAATCAAATGAGAGAATGAAAACTTAATTCCAAACTTTATTAATCTCTAAAATAAACTCGCCAGAACTGTACAGCTTACCGAGTAGTTCGTGATAGCCGTGCCTTCACTGTTTAAGAAATAATATTTGTAACCGTAGATTAGGGAATTCAGATTTTCTTGTAGTTTATTAGTTTATTTTATTACTCCATCATTATTAGGGTTAGTGAGTTTAATTTAAGGGTAACTATTTGAATAAGACCTTTTATGTAATTGTTATCACAGAAATTAGTCGTTAGAATTCGGTACCACTTTTTTAAATTTTTTTGACGAGATAAGCATCTCAGGTTTCAAAACTTCTCACCACGCCTTACGAATTTTAAAACACGATGCATATCTCTACTGCGGGAAGGGAGGCCAATGTAGTGATACCGAATAAATTCAAGTTTATTCTGCCGCAAAATAACTCCACGCAGGCGGCGACGCGAGAGATGCGAGGCGCCACGGAGGCGACCCGAGGGCCAGGCGAGGCGCCACGGTGTCGGCACCCTTCGCTCCCTAATTCGTCAAGGACACGTGTGCCCCAACTCTGGGTGGCCGCTCCGCACACGACCCCTTCAGTATTTTTCCACGACGCCTGGAACTCTTCCGTCAACCTCCCTAGAGATTCCTAGCCCCTCACACCCCCCCGGTCGTTAATAACTGCCCCTTTTCGACGCAAAATTAAAGCGAGAGGGAGCGATAACCAGCCCCTCTCTCACTCTTTTCTCGGCCTCGAAAACATCCTCTGATTGGGCAGAAAATATCTAATGCGCAGTACCCTTTCGCCAATAGCAGCCAGAATTCGGGTTTGTTCTAGAATATTCCAGAGTCACAGGGATAATTTTGGTGGGGGGAACGAGGTTTCCTAAAACTTGGAGCGACGAGGCACAGGAGAGAAGCTTGGGAGCCGTGTTCAGAATCGGACGCAAGTGGCGGCCGCAGGGGGGAACCTGTTATATTCTGTTGTGGCGTTCGGTTCGATGGACTTAAAAAAAATTATTAAGTTTCTTGTAGAGTTTGGGTACAAGACTTCTGTGACGAACGCAGGCCGCAGAACAGTATTATGAACATTTGACAGCAATTCGTATTATATTACGTCCGATTTACGTGCGAACTCGAGACTCTCTTTTCCTTTGTGAAGTTGTGCGATAATTCACGGGCTCATTAGTATCAAAGTATTGTGAGATCGACCGGGAATGAACCGACCGTGTCAGTGAATGAACTGTGCTGACCCATTCACCGCAGCGAGCAGACGGCGCTTTTGTGTTCCGGCCGCCTTGGCCGCTACCCTCGCAAGTACCTGATCTGACCTACATTTTCCGAGCGGCGCCCCTCGCCCGCCACGAACCTCGCCAGCCGAACTGCCAGCTGACCTGAGGTCGTTCAACTTCAGTGGGTGGCACAAGCCGCCTAACAGAGGTATTTTCTGTTTGAGTGTCTTATGTCGTACACGCGATCGAGAGGTGTGAACAGTACATCAGACAATCAGTGTTGACTTCCTCTCGACCGGGCGACGAAGAGGAGTTCCCGGCCGCGCATGGCCGTCAAGCGGGAATTCGCGCGCGAAGAAGAGTTTCATCTGATTGTAATCACTTTGTAATTTTTTGTTCTCTTATGTGCATGACATTTCATTTTTTTGTTTTATTTCGATTTTGGGGGCATGCTCGCCAGAGTTATCATCACCAGACCATTAGCGTTTTCTTTTGTTAATGAATAAATTCAACTTGTTCTAAATTCACATGTTTGACTTCTCATTCAACCTAGGCCACCGGCTTCCTCCATCTCCGCCGTTTCAGGTAATCTGTCGACTGAGCGGGCCGGCTACCCGTCTGAGGCGCCCAACCGAAGACGCGAGGGTAGTTGCAAGCTATAGATGAGAGGCTGATTAAAGTAAATTTGGAAAGTTTTAGATACAAAATGACGATTCTTGGAGTGTATGCTCCAAATGAAAATGAAGATACTAATATTTTGGATCAATTTTATTCAAAACTGGATGGGGTAATCAGTGAATGTGGGGTAAATAGAGAACTAATTTTATTGGGAGATTTTAATGCAAGAGTGGGAAAATCTCGGAACTCAAAAGTCGTTGGACAACATGGAGAAGAGGTGGAAAATTCAAATGGAAGAAGATTGATTCAACTGTGTGAACAACATGAACTTATAATTAGAAACGGTCACTTCCAACATAAAGATAAGCATATGTTCACTTGGGAAGATAAGGTAAGAGGAAGGAGATCTGTGATCGATTACGTAATCACTAGACAGTATTTAACTGAGAAAGTAATGGACGTCAGGGTACACAGAGGCCCGGAATGTAGATCCAACCATTATCTAGTAAAAGCCAAAATTATGTTTCCACCCATAAGACAAAAAGAAATGGAGATCAGAGAACATAAGGGAGACAAAAATGAAAATAGTAAAGCTAGGAAATATAATATAGAGGGTCTATCACAACCAAGTATAAAATATTTATTTCAAAATAGATTGGATAATTTACTTAATGAAAACGTAGTTGGATCAAATAAGGAGATATACGAACACCTCAAAGATAGTCTGCATCAAGCGGCTAAAGAAGCACTTGGAGAAATACCTTTAAATAAGAAAAGGAGAGGGAGGAGCTATTGGATAACTCAAGACCTGGAGCGGGAAATAGAGGAGAAGAAGAGACTGTATGAAAAATGGTTGAGTACCAAGAAAGCGGAAAACAGGAAGGAATATAACATCCAACGAAATAGAGTTAGAAACATGATAAGAAAAGAAAAACAACAATCATGGGAGCGTAAATGCCAAGAAGTAGAAATGTACATAGGTGGGACAAAAACAAGCGAGATATGGAAGTTCATAAAACAGGTCAAATCTCCCCAAATGGAAAAAATTCGCATACAAAGTATACCTGTAAGTAAATGGGAAGACTATTTTAGAACATTATTGAATGAAGGAAGATCAGATTTTCTTGGAACTACAGAAAGGGAAAAGATATCTCCGGCCAGAGAAATTACAGTAACAGAAGATAGGGTCAAGAGATGTATCAAAGAAATGAAAGGTGGTAAGGCTCCGGGTCCAGGAGAAATCCCCAGCGAATTGATAAAGAATGGAACACCAAAGCTAGTACGGATGATGACGAAGCTAATTAATAGCTGTATCAATAAAGGCGATATACCCGAAGACTGGAAAATGGCTTATATAACACCAATATATAAGAAAGGAAGAAAAGATATATGTGAAAATTATAGAGGGATAGCAGTGACAAACACGTTCAGTAAGGTATATGGAAGAATGTTAAGAGAATTAATAGAAGAGGGATACAAGGAGTACGAAGAAGAAGAACAAAGTGGTTTTAGAGCAGGTCGTTCTTGCATAGATAACCTGTTTTGTTTGTCCCAGGTGATGCAAAAGAAATGGCAAACAGGGAGAGAACTCCATATGGTCTTCCTTGATTTAGCAAAGGCCTATGATAGTGTGCCAGTCATAAAGTTATGGGAAGTTATGAATGAAAGTAATATAAATAAAATTTTAATAAATGCGGTGAAGGAATTGTACATAGATCAAAAAGGAAAGGTGAAAGTTGGAAAACAGATGACCAAAGCATTTCCTATATCAAAAGGACTACGGCAAGGATGTTGTCTGTCACCTACCCTCTTTAAAATATATGTTAATGCGGTATTACAGGTATGGAAAAGAAAATGCGCTGGGATGGGAATACCACTTGATGATAACATAACACTTTATACCCTACAATTCGCTGATGATCAGGTACTGATGGCACAAGACCAGGAAGATATTGAATATATGACTAGGAAGATAAAACAAGATTATGAGAAATGGGGACTAAGCCTCAATCTAGAGAAAACAGTGTACTGGACACTAGGCAGTACACATGATGTATTGACTATGGAAACTGGAGAAATAATAAGAACAGCAGAGGACATAAAGTACTTGGGAACAACAATAGGGAAACAAGGTTTTTATGAAAAGGAATGTGAAACTCGAATAATTAAAGGAAGGAAAATTTTAGGAGCCCTGAATCCAGTGATCTGGGATCCAAATATAAGCAGAAAAACGAAATTTAGAATATATAAAAGTATGATTGAAAGTGTTGCATTATACGGAGCAGAAATATGGCAACTTCCAGAACAACAGAAAAGAAAATTGAGAGCCCTGGAAATGGATTTCCTCAGACGAGCTGCAGCAATATCTAGAATGGAGAAAATAAGAAATGAAAGGGTTAAGGAAATAATGAATTTGAATCATGATATTATAGAGGAAATTGAAAAGAAACAACTCACTTGGTTTGGACATGTACAGCGAATGGAGGAGAAAAGACTCCCCAAAAGATCTTTAGAATGGCAACCAAGTGAAAGGAGAAAACGAGGAAGACCAAGACCAGGGTGGAACGACCAGATCAGAAAGATAATCGAGAAGTGGAAATTACCTCCTGATGCCTGGAAGAACAGAGAAGACTGGAGAAGAAGATTAGGCGCCGGAAGACCGAAGTAGCGGTTAAGAAAACGGCAAGAAGAAGAAGACTAAAGAGAAACAGTAGGAGACCGCGGATCATATTTTCATTTCACTGGTTTAAGAAATATATCGGAGAAATATGACGGAGTAGAGCATGCGTAAACATTATTGGTCAGCCAGGTATTTTCAATTCTCTTGATATTGCATAATGTTCTGCTGGGATCATCAATAATTTTTGTTAATAGTTTATAAGCTGGGAAGAACGAACCCAAGAATTGTAGACATTGGTGTCGTTCCCGCATTTTCAATATATAATTATAACAGTTGACACAATTATGATCAAACAAGAAAACGATTTAACATCTGTCTAGTAACTGGCGCCTGTTTTTTACACGCGTGATCATTCTATTGGAAATCAGCTAACATAATTAGAGATACAAAATTAGAGTCAAAACAAAGTTAAAACCCATAATGAGCTGGTACAAAATACAATGAAATTGCTTTTGAGCCGTACTAACCCGTTCCATCCTTTCCGTAATTTCGCAATTAATATTTTTCTCTCCATATGATTACCCCTAAATAGAAATTATCGATTGTTATTGCGAATTCTGACAAAACCGTTTATGCTGAGTCCCCCACCTGATGTTCCCTCTCCTCGATACGAGTCCCGCGAGGGCACACAAGAGGCGATGGAGTTTTCCCTTGCGAGCAACACCGATACGTCTTGTCGTTGTAGACAACCTGCGCGCACATTACTGCTTCGGAGGTGCCTTGAGCAATGTGTCGTATGAACACTCTCCACAGCGTAGGTTTATTTATGCGCCCTTTCCAACTTTAAGCACAGCAACAGAATGTTCGTTTATAATTGTTGTATTTCTCTGCTTCGTCCGTAGTTTGATCTACCCGCACTCAATCAAAATTCACTCGCACCTTTTCCGTTTCTTTCCGCCAAGCGTTTCCCCGTACCGTTTTTGCTTGCAACGCCCAACTACTCTCCATCTTACCTGTTTCGACACTTTTCGTTGCCCCACCCCATACTCGCTCTCACATTCTCTTCTTAACATCGCTTTTCCAGCCCGCAGTTCCTGACCTCTCCCCAGCCTCTCAGAGAGAAATTCTCCAACTCGCTCTCTTGATCGCGCTCCGTTTTTCTAACAGTCCCATTCCGCCCCGTTTTTCCTTCACCGTCCCGCGCCGTGTTCCGTCGGCGTGGCCCTGGCCTAGACGGCGCGTAGGCCGTTGAGGGGGCGTGGTCGGGTCTGGCGAGCGTAGGCAGGGCGGGTGGCTGGGGTGGGGTGGGGCGGTCAGGTGGTGTGTGAAGTGGCGGGGAAGGGGGCGAGGAGAGGTCTCGACCCGTTAAAGCCGACCGCTCAGCCCGAAGTCGCTCGGCGAGCGTTAAGGCGAGCAGCCCCGGGAACTCCAGAGGCAGATTAAGTTTTCAGGCGGCCGAGTCCCAAACTACTTTCTTACTACGTTGGCGTTTACATAAGTACTCTTCTGCACCACCAACGAACATCTGGAATAAAACGGGGATTGCTTCGCCGCTCCACCAACTTTTGAAGGAGAAGGAATGGTGATTTCGTTCCTTCCTCGTTTCATAACAAATGATACTGAGAATTGAACAACATTAACGAACAATAACCACTACAAGTACACTCTTCTCTTTATACATGTGTATACATGTACGCGCTAAATCATATTTTAGAAATAAGTGCGAAATATTTCCATGAATTTATAACAGTTTTCCCGTTCAATATGAAAATATCGCTTTACTTTGAAAATAAAATATTGAAGATCATTTTCGTTGGGTTTAAGGAAGAAGAAATTGCAATAGTTGAAACTGTATTATAATCTAAGATGTAAAATGAACACGAGTACTGTAAAAATGTACCAGAAAATTGAAAATGAAAAAAGTTCATGAAGCAAGCGCTAGCGTGGTATCTGGGAAAAAGAGAGAAAAGTTCAGTAAATCATGTTCGGATGGCGTTAGCGGGAATGCATTTTTTGCATAGCATACTATAAATATAAAAATAAGTTCTAAAAATAATACACGATACTGTATATTATTTAAAATAATTTATGATTCCGTGTAATGATTGCAAAGGGACCCCGGTCACTTCGGAAAAATAAAAAAAAATATTTAGTGCTATTTATTTTTATTTCAATTGTTATCGCCACTTGTATGTTTTTTTATAGAACAATGATTTCTAGCGTCCAAAAAAATTGATTATAATTGTCCATGCCCAACCCTACTGACATAGTTTTTCTTGCAATGATATATAAATGAAACATACTTATGCAAACGGCTCCATTTTACTGACTTGCTACAGAAAAATATTCCATTTCACTGCATCGTTAAGATTTAATTATTCATGGATGAGATCCTTTCCAAATATTTCGAATTTGTCATATTTTTGCATATTCATATTTTAGAACAAAAGCATGCGCCCCTGGAAGATTATTGAATGTTAATCTTAATGAAAGAGAAACAGTGCAAAATATTTTCTTCTGAGTTTTACAAAATTCAATTTGTTAAATTAAAAAAAAATTCAAAACCAGTGCGGCAATAGAATTTAAAAAAAAAACGAAAACAAAATATACCTAACATAAGAATTCGTCGACAAAGAAATTCACAAACCCAACTTCTCTCTTAGAACACATTAAAAATGCATGATATTTGAAATAAACCTACTACTATATGTGTATTAAATAGTTAAGTTCTATATTGAAATAATAACTAAAATTTGTTTTCTTGACTTTTTAGTTCTTTGAAGACTCATGCTTTGAGGAATCTCCATAGTGGTAACTATCCAAATACAAGAATTTATTAATTCAGACATTCATTTTTGTAATTATTTCATGAGAGATAGGTCTCTTCGTCACGTACCCATCTGAAGAACGCGTAAACTATTTAGTGCTAGAAAGCTGAAAGCTGTGCTAGAAAGCTGAAACTGTGATGCTATTATTGATTCTTCACGTTTTACAGCCTTCTCAGAATAAATCTAATTAGATGAAAAACACATTTTTAACGAAACTACACTGTTTCTTAAATATGAATGGAAAAAATTCATTGTAATTCATTCAATACTATTTTCTATTCTTTAATTATTTTCTAATTAAAAACCAATCAAGAACGTGAATTGAATATTTGCACAAATGCTTCTAGCATAAAAATAATGCATTACGTGGTGGGAAAGATAGAATACACCATATGTCTATATGTATTTAATCATGTATGTGGGATTGTCGAGAGCAAAATGTTTAGAATTTTTTCTCTTCGTTTATTACGTTTAAAATTCGTATGCACATTTCAATGCAACACGCGTTCATTGAGTAAAACAATTAACTTGATTGGTAGCGGCAGCTCTATCCAACTTGGAAATTACGAACTCATAATGCAAAGTTGAGCTTCAGTTCAAAAGGTCAGACGTCAGATACAACGAAGTGTGATCGATTTATAAACAGAGGCAAAGCCCAAAAACGTATGAGAATTTAAAAGACAGATACAAAATGTTTTCTTGATTGCTAGTGACGTTTCAAATAACAGAAATTGATTACAATAATAAAACCTTTACTCATTTCGTAGTCGTCGAAACAAAATTCACTGTTCTTAATGATTTATTTGAAAACATTATACTTAAGATATTTATTTCGACCCATTCATTGCCATGGAATATAAAAAGCTGGGCAAAATTACAAAGATATTCGACTTATTTGAAATCGTTGTTGGTGATTTTGAAAAGTAGTGCTCGTATTTTAGCGCACATTCCAGATACAGCTTTCCCCACGGATATCTTAACGTTAAGCAGTTCTCACATTAGCACCGTTAAACTTAGAACGTCAACAACACAGAGCCGTGTGTACATCTTGTTAATGAATGAACACACAGTTAGTTATTTAAGCGGTGCAGACATGGAAAGCGACGGAGCAAGACCGCCGTGGCGGCACGTGGGCAGCTAGCCGCGTCATGTGTTATGCATTGCAGGGCATCGCGCGAGTTCAAGAGCCCTCTGTTCTACGGCCACCATACATTACTCCTCCCCACCCTTTCTCCGCAACCGCACACCCTTCTCTCCCTCACCTGCTTCTCGAGTCTCTCCACTCTCACCTTCGATCAGTGTTGTCAAGGTCGATGCCACGAGCGAGATCCCGATCGAGAGCCCACTGTTCTACGGCCACCATACATTACTCCCTCCCACCCTTTCTCCTCAGCCGCACACCCTTCTCTCCCTCACCTGCACCTCGAGTCTCTCCACTCTCACCTTAGATCGTGTTCCTGTCAACTTGAATATCGTCCCGACCTGCTCGACTCTCCCCTCTAGACAAAAGTCGATCACTCTATCACGCAACTTCTCACCCTAAAAGGATCCATTTCGTCTCAATCGGCTCTCTCCGACTTATTTTGTTTCTTCTCGTCTCGTCCGGCCTCACCTTTCCTCGCCATGGCGTCTAGCCCTTCTTCTTCTTCTTCTTCTTCTTCTCACCTTATAACGCCCCATGCTGCCACGTTAACGTCCAAACCCATCATTCTCGGAATTGCCACACTACACCCCGTCTTGCTACAGAATGTCTCAGAATAAATGTAACAAACGTATACACTAAGTAAAGAGGTCGAAAGTGATCACTCTCTGCCAATGAACATGTCGTGGCAAATTGCCTTGAACGAAATGATGTGCATTTATACGTGTGATACTTGCGACTAATATTGAGGCAATCCATTATGCACAAATATTCGGCAGGAACTTGAAATCTCTCTGACTGCGTTTGAACATGATCCATCGTACAATCCTGCCTAAGGTGTTACCTAAAAATCAGGGGCAAGTGTCACATTTATAAAGTTTTTAAATTAATTACAAGCAATTTTCTAAAATGTTCACTGGCAAAAAGTGATCATATTCTACCCCCTACATGTCCTACAAATACGTAACTTTTATTCTGAGATATCCTGTAGCAAGGCGTATTGTAGTGTGGCAATTCCGCGAACGGTGGGTTTGGACATTTACGCGGCGGCGTGTGGCGTAACGAGGCGTATGGCCTCTAGCCGTACTGACCTACCTAGTCCTAATCCCGGCGCACAGAACCATTTCGTCTGATTTAACGACAACCTTCGCCCCGACGGACATGGACGTAGCGCGCCGCCTCCCCCCGCCCTCCGCTGCCAGCGCCGCGTGGAGGGCCGTTGCGAAGCGACGCCGCCCGCAGCCGCCGCCCCTCATGCGGCACGTGTTTACCATGCAGCTGGTTACGAGCGCGTATGCGCGGCCGTTTAGCGCTCAAGAGCTGTTGCTACACGGCGCCGCTTCTGGCATCCCCAGTAAACACTTTTACATAGCACAACGTCCTCGCCTGTTCCGACAGGCGACGAGGGGGTTTTGGACGTTTGTCAGAAGCTGTGCACTGATGGTCACGGCCAAGAGGAAGAATATGCCATGAATTTTGTTTGTTTGAGCTTTGTCTACTTATTGTATGTAAGGCAGTTTGAAAGAGCATCAAATGAAATGTAAACGTGATATAGTTAAGTGTGAATAATGTACGAAATAATATTTCTTTAAGAAAAAAAGAATTAAAAGGAACTATAAACTCAAGCTACTTCGAATACTTTACAACTGTAAAACTTACCAAAGAGGCAAACAAATAAAAAAAACACTGGCGCGACTCGTTTTGGGGGTGGGTTAAAGGCTTATTGCCTGGAGCAAGAATGGAGGTAGCATTGGGAATTACAAAATGCAAAATTCCCAGCTTCTCAGGGACAGGCATTGAAACCCAGTTATCCGCAGGCACTTTTACTAAGAACAATACATTTAGGCGACCTGAGAGCCATTTTCTAGGTCTCTCTGCTCCTCTCTCTCTCTCTCTCTCTCTCTCTCTCTCTCTCTCTCGCTTGTAGCGTCCTTTCTTTCCTGTGCACCAGTATCAACCTTGCAACTTCCCGGTAGCTGTCTGGGTTCCTGGAAGGGAATATGCAACGGCCCAAGAGTGAGAGCTGCTGAAAGAGGAAACCACCCGCCTCATTGTCTCACACGAGTACAGCCTTCATTTTGACTACCTCGTATTCTCTATTCCTTGCCGGAATATTTTCTAGAAATATATAATTTAATTTTCAACGTTCTTGGGATTATATCGTTAAGTTGGAGAAAGTGCAGCAAAATAGATACTTGTTTTTTTAATATTAATATTTATGGTTTTAGGATATCTGCCAAAAACAGTTTTAGGAGTGATTACTGACAGCAAACAACATTCTTTCCAAAATGAATTGATCGCCGAATTCACATAGTGAGGGCTAGATGTATTTTGGAATACCTTTAGTAGGCTTAAAGAATTCTATAGCTTAAAACTCAGTATCTACACATTTAAGGCCAAAGAAAAATACTGAAATTTAATATCCTCAAATAATTGCTTTTTTTACTTCCTGTGTTTTGGCACGCGGCAGCCGGTTTGTAACTTGGCCGGACGCAGACGTCTGCGATGTTCTCTCTCCGGCCTGCGCGGAGAGCGAACGAGGGACGCATTCGCTGGAATCGGCTTCCCGCTGAATCCGGCGCGCCCGAGCGGTAAATCCGCGGTTCGAGGCCGGACGCCCCCTCCGCCCGCTCCCAATCTCTCCCCTCCCCCCCTGCCACGACCGCGGCAAGGTTTCGCAGGGAAACTAAACACAACGCGGCGCGCGCTCCGCGGGACCGTTCGCTATGGAATGCAGCGGAGCCTCGCCAGATCCGCCCGCACACCCACCCACTTCGCATTCCGGAGATCCTAAGAGCTCAAACCTGCAACATCTGGCCCGGGATGCCCAACCTTTTCTTTACGTTGACCCTTTTTAAAACAATTACTTGCTTCATCAACCCCCTTGCATTTTTCTCTTAAATATTCATCGTCGATAATCATAACACACAGAATTTTTTATAAATGACTAAAAGATAACTCTGCATACCAATATTTTAAAAAACATGTAGGTTCACGAGAGACACGAATGAACGTGCGTAGCTGAGTTTCAATATTACCTGGTGTGCATTGGCTACAAAATGAAGTCAATGTTGAGAGGTTTTTGGTCATAACATGGCGTTGGTCATAACACTTCTGCAGAGCGGATTGTGGATAATATTTTCTTGCGTGATACAGTAATGTTGTGAATACATTGTTCTACTTTCTTAAGTTTTCTAATTATCCAAGTAATAAACAATGAATAAGAAAGAAGGGAAGCGAACTTGTAATTTATATTAGATTTGTTGTTACTGTATAGCAGAAAACAAATGAGTATCAACCTTCTTAATATTTTTGTAATCAATGGAATCTTGACTTTACCGATAGGTCTCCGGCTCTTGTTCGGCTATTCACCCTTGATGACCCCTTAATCTTCATTGACCTCATTTAAAATATCTTCGACCACCAAGGGGTCACTACCGACACCGTTGTGAACCCCTCATCTACCCAAATAATTGACGTAATGAGTTTATTATTTGTCTGATCGGCTCTACAGTAGATGTGGCTATGAAGTCGGAGAAGAGCCGGATTAAATCAATAAAAATGATTGAATATTTTTTAATCTGATTTAAATTATGTTTTTATTATTAATAGTTATTCTTGTGTATCGGTAACAACGTATTTAACGGTAACACGGAATTTATGGATCTGTTAAACTAATTTATGAACTAATTTCTTTAATAAAACTGGGGCTAAGGTGGACGCGCTAACCACGTGCTTATTTTGCTTATTTATTAATGCATCGCTGTGTCGGCGTACTCATCCCAAGTTGTGCATTCAAATCCACCAAAGCGATGGATTTGTATGAAGTGAAGAACTGGCTGGCCGAAGTGAAGAAGCGACAAACAACCGGCAGTACTTTCCACACTTCCACGACCGCCGTCCTCACTGGAGAAAAACCTGCCACTCGAAAAAAAAATCTGACAAACCGGATTAAAATACAATAGAAGTTAACCAAATCAATGGATCAGCGGATCTTGCTGCCCCTAAATCTTGCCTGGACACCACTTCCCCATACCTGGTTCAATCCCTGTTCCTTGAAATGGTGGAATCTTAGGGAGTATCTTTCGCTCGACATATCATTGCCGGATATACCGCTTGACAGTCAGATGGCGACGAGTCGATAATGTCATGTGGAAGATTGAGCGCTGATACCTACGCCAATTAAAGTTGGTCATCTACCCGATTATATATTACAATTAAAACGTTTGTAAACACAGCCTAAGTATATATTTAAGTAAGTTGATATAACTCCAGAATTTATTTATATAATTCAACGAATATAACGATCTGACCAGGTGACCAGCAGCAGCCAGCCAATATCATCTATGTTTCAACCAATCGTTCTTTCGGACTCTAACGATATTGCGTGAAAATTGAGAAGTTTGGATAAAATCGATAACAAAGAGCGAAATATATATAAAAAACAAGAGACGCTGTATAAGCCGTAATAGATGTAATAGTCGATGCTGTCACGTGTCCAGAAGCTTTCATCTATCTACGGCTTAAACACGTAAAGAATGGAACGAGAGGGACTCAAAAAAATACGGTACGTAATTGGAATGTAGACGTAAAGATGTACTAACTAGAAAAAGTAAAGGATAATAATTCAGTTTTGATCGTTCAGGATTTTGTGAATGAAACATTGTTGTAGAAATAACCAAGAGAGAGAGAAAGAAATGGGAGCGAGTTTCAACAATCTTACGAATGTTTTTCAAATTAGACAAGTGAAGAGTTTTCATTCAAAACAAGCTCATTCTATTTGCGAAATATTAACAACAGAAACAAAAATATTAATGCGTCTACGATCTGTTTTATATGAACAGATATGTTTTCGCCACATTTTAGATGGAAATGAGCTGGATTTCGGTTAAATCCTTTTGTGAGCATATGAAGGATCCATTAATATTAGCAAAAATACAAAAATAAAGTTACGTGAATATCATAATGAGCTGATTTTTATAGCAAACCCCTAAAGGCTAGTTCCAAAAAAATAGATTTACGCGTGACAACATACTTTCTTACGGTACTCACGCCAAGTAAGACATATCTGGTGAAATTTATTCACAGGATTTGCGCGAATGAAATACCTTCGTTGGAGGCCTCGCGCGAGAAAGTTTAAAAAATCTAAAGACGTGCCGGTATGAGGGGATATTTACCAACCCCCGCCCCTTAGCGCACCACGGCCCACCGGGGAACACATGCCTTTGCAGGCCCCCAACAATGGATTCGCCCCGACCCCCCAGGCACTTTCTACGTTGCAACAGTTCACCTCGCGCCGCGCATATTGATCGTGCGTCGTGATCGCCGACTTCCGAGGGGCTCACCAATTTAGAATTCCCCGAGGAATGACTAACTCCGTATTGCTTATGGCTCTCTAACCTCCTCGGGCCGCTGCAAGTCCTTGAGCACTTAATTGGCCAACATTGTTTTCCTCCTTTCGAAAACACAGACATACCTGGCAAGTAAAGAACTTCGTTTCTTTAAGAGGATTTATATTTTCATTTCCTTCTAGTTTTCCTCACAAACGATTTTATTTTTGCATCTGAATCCAGTTAAAATTTACGAGCTATTTAAATGTGTCAACTAATTAAACATTCACAGAAGCGTCGCACATAATCATATGTATCTGCACATGCAATTCGAAAAATGAAATGATAAAATAACAATAAGTATTCTACTTCGTCGGAGAATCTTTTAGTTTTTTACACATACCGCGAGAATGACGAGTTCCCTGTTTCTAAGGCTCTTTAACGAACACGAGTTTCCGAGGGAGGCTTTAAATCTTCCCGAAACCCGCGAGCATTGCGTCCAGGGTAGGGGATGCCATTGCAGGAAAAGCACATCGTTTTCTGACTCTTTTAGTACATTTTCTTCTTTACACATCATATTTATTATAAATGCAAAAATTGCATTTGTACTCGTACGTAGTGAACATAAGTCTGCTGTTTGCATTCTGATTATGAACAAGACAAATCATTGACAATATATTTCTTTAAGAGATACATTTTTTTCATGAAGTCAATTTAATTCTTGATGGGTAAGAATTTGTCATAACGTTCGTAATTAGTAGTACCAGAGGAGCATATTAAATACATATAATTCGTCGCGAAAATGAAAAACCGCCAATCGTATTCAGCAGCAATTTTGAGCTCTGAAACCCCCAGTTTCATCCTAATTAATCATAGCAAAGGGGTATTCTCCTTCAAAAATCACTCAAATATCGCGTTTAACTCCAGTAACAGGTGCTGCAATGTCTTCTCGGAAGATTTCAAACTAAGTAATGAACTTTATTACTCTAAAATGTCTTACCGCATAAGGCGTCTGATAATTATTATCATACTTGAGTGATTTTTGAAGGAGAATATCCCATTGCTATGAAACTGGGGATTTCAAAGCTCAAAATTGCTGCTGAATACGATTGGCTACAATTATTGTTAACGATCACTGGAGAAAAGTATCATAAAACTCACACTTTTTCTTCTTTCCCATCCGGAATAAACATTAGAGAAAAATGTCAAGAAAACTTTCGAAATGGGTTCAAGTAAATTTAATTATCTCATTTTTAATTTAACGGCACGGAACCACCACATGACATACTACACACGCGACGGAGAAGGTCCTGCGATCTTCTGGCGAGATCTTACCGCGAATGAAGCACGGGAGGCCAGGCAACATTTTCGCGCGCCGCATAAATTGTTGAGATAGGCACATCCGGGAGGGCCTGGAATATCCGGCGACGCCCACATCGAGGCCGAGGCCTATCAAGCGCGGGTGCGGGGAAGGGGAGCGAACCAGGGCAACGGCGGCGCGCGGAGGCGAGTGGTCGCAGCGGCTGAACAAGCGCTCTCGCCTAAGACCAAATTAGCCTCACTGGAAAAAAAGAGATGTGGGTGGAGGGGTATAATTTTAAGTGGAGGTGGGAGGGTCAGTGGAGAATAGTGGTGAAAGGAAGACTTCTTTTTAAATAATTCAACAGAGAAAATTCAAAATCAAACTTATTTTTTAACTCTTTGATTACTCGTGATTCAAAAACAAATACACACAAAATACAAACTAATCTACGAATGAGTTAGAATACTCCATTGCGTTAATGGTGCAAGCAGCTACTAATCGTAAACGAATAAAAAGCATTTCTATCTCGTTCAGCCTCGTTCAGTGTTTCGGTATCACAGATGTGTGCCATTAATTACCATTTTTATTTCCACAGACGCTTTGAAAGGGCAACCGAATATGGTAAAACTCGTGCGTTACAGCAGTTTTCTTTCCTCTAACGTTTCAGGCGAGAGTCCTTTCTCAAACTGGCGACCCAATTTTGGAAACAAGCTGGTATTGAAGACCAATTACTTAACATAGTTGAAAAAAGAGTAGGATAATTGACTTGAATTTAAAGCTTTCTTTAAGATTTCGAGGTTTTATCCATATTTGTTAATGTCAATAAATTAAAGTTCCTTAAAACACCATGTACTTTGCTATGATAATTTAGCACTGATATTGATTTCAAGTATTCGCACGTATCATTTTAAAAACATCAAATGCATTATGTAACGAAACTCAAGGGCCTTTCGTTACAGAGAGTATTCGTTATTTGAATAAGGTGTATCAATGAATGAATTACAACTAATTAATGCAAAGTAATATTTACGTTAGGGTTTTTCCCTTATACAACTAATCGTTACAAAGAGTTTAACGTGCACTTCAACACTTTATTATATGCAATATGTTACATAATTAACACTTTATTACATTAAAACGGAATGAAAAGGCGACCAAAGATATCTAAAATTAGAATGCGTATGCGATTGCTAGAAATAGTTTTTTTTTAATTTTATTCACATTATAAAATTCAATCATACTTGGAATTGGATACCTTGACCTCAAGCGTACACTTGTGCACACAAGTCCAAGTGTCCACGCGTGTAAGTGGAGTGTCCAAGTATCAACATTTTTGAGTGCATCGGCAATTGCCTGAGTGCTGTTTATTATTTAGAAATTATGTGTGTTTTCCAGCTGCTCAGGGTGCGGTACTGCGGCTGATGTCACAGAGCTTTGAGGCAATTCTATGGGATATAATTCCGGCACGTAAACTTTGAGGATCTGATTTCGGGTCTCGGGACGGAAAAATTTGCTGGTTGAAAACAGTTGTGATGTTTTATGTAAAAGTATAATATTGCGGGGCATTTATAAACAATGCAA
Organism: Acheta domesticus; assembly: GCA_031308135.1. Classification (NCBI taxonomy): domain Eukaryota; kingdom Metazoa; phylum Arthropoda; class Insecta; order Orthoptera; family Gryllidae; genus Acheta; species Acheta domesticus. The sequence goes on along the minus strand of JAHLJT010009436.1, from coordinate 255,845,401 downwards.
TGTGGTTTGGTAGCGTCACTAGACGAATGTGAATTTCAATGAGAAAGCAAAAAATATATCTATGCTGAAATGTTTTATACCATTTCATCTCAAATTATTTGTTTACATGGGCATGTACCCTTTTATGCCTCTACCCATACGGCACTTAGTTGTCGTAGTGGTATGAGTGTCGGCACGTTGCCTCTGAGGATCTGAGTTCGGGTCGCGGAAGAGGAAAAGAATTTGCTGGTAGAAAACACTTTTGCTGGATTATGTAATAGTGTAATAGCAAATAGGACCATGTAGAAACAGTGCGAGAAAGTATGTGCTTTGATAGCACCACTAGTTTAGTTATAAGCTATCATAACGTGTGTTATGGATTGCATTTGCCCCTGACGTTTTTCTTAACATAACACATTCCGCGATATTAATTTTTTTTCATTCATTTGTTTGATGCCCCTTCAGAGAAGTATTTACCTTTCAAGCATAACACAGTTGCTTAGGTTTTGTGCCGACGGCCTTTTACAAATGACCGAATTTTGACAAAAATCGGATTTTCTAAGCGTATTATAACTGTGTAATGGAGAGGTGATGTGCTATCAAATAAAAAAGATCTGCTTAACATGGATATGTGTATTATGAAGACGAACGTGCGGAACGCTGTGACGTGCCGAACGCAGGCGACTGCGAGAGGGCTCTCAAGTCAAGCGCCCTCCGCCGTCGCGTCGCGTCGCGTCGCTCGCGTCGCGTCGCGTCGCGTCGCGTCGCGTCGGTCACTGCTCCGCGCAGGCGGCAGGCGCCTCCAAGCCACTTCCGGGAGGCTCCGATAGCATCGGCTACTCCCTCTCCCGCTGCCGCGCCTTCGGAAATTCCACGCTAATGCTGGCCGATCCCACGAGCGAGAGGACAGAACCATTCGGCAGTTCAGGGTCCAAACGACCTTGCTTGGCAGATGGAAAAATTTACTAGCGGAGTGCTGCGATCAGAGGGAGTAAAATAACAGGTTTCAGATAGCGCAACACACCTTCACCATGAGCAGAGGATTTTCAGATTATCACAAGGACAAGCTTCGGTGCCCACTCTTTTTGCTGACGAAAGCAGGTTTTGAATACGTAAGTATACTAACAAGTATGTTTGCAGGTAATTTTCATATCTTGATTCAATTGTTTCGACATGTGAAAGAGACATGCCGTGATTCGTTGAGCCATGTCCATATTTTGCATTTAATTAAATGTAAGGTTGTTGATAAAACTACGTCTTGGGAAGAGTAATGCATCTGCAAGACTGACAAAAACACGAAAAATTATGAACTTACATAAATTTCAAGCACTTTTGGTTCAAAAAAAATTGCTTTGTTGTATGGGACTGCATTGTAAAAACAACTAGCATTGTTGTTATTTCAGATAGCAGTACTTTTCTTTATAGTACAGTAGATCACGAGTCTTTTTCATGATGGAATGAATTCAGTAGTGAGATCTCAGGAACAGCCATTTAGATGACATTGACTTTTGGTGTTTACAGCTACAATTTGTTCAATTTTTTTGTCTTCATCCATTCACCGTACAAAACCATGTATTATCCGTGCTTCGATAGAGTAGTTGTTACTGCTTGTCTTCATAATGTTCCTTACGTCAATATCAATATCCTCCTCCATTAAAACTCAATGGCCGTAACGTGTCATGGACAAAAAGTAATATTCAATAAAAAAATCTTGGGTGTTCTCTTGGATCAAAAACTAACATATCTCATATTCACGCAATGACTAATAAAACTTACACAAAAATTTCAAAATTATATCTACTAATAAGTTTTAAATCTTCGTTTAAATAAAATGTGGTTCACTAATATACAAATGAATAATTCGACCATTTCTGACTTTTGCCTGCCCCATCTGTTGCAACACCACTCAACAGCTGCCACATCTGGTGCTGTTTCCCCTATCCATTTGAAAAAATTACAAGTTCTAGAAAATAAATTTCTATGCAGAATTATTAAAGCTCATTGGTCTCTTACGAACTCACAAATTCCTAGAGAATTGCAAATTGAACCTCTTGACCAATATATGAATACTCTAACCAAAACTTCTTTCTCAAATCTATCTTCACCTTGCACAAATGCTTTCGTAAAACAAAACAAAATTGACGTAAACGTTTAAGATATCCAATGCTCAGCCCACTGTGAACATTCAATAAATTCAAAAATAAACATTTATAAATAATGTTCCATTCAGTACTGAACGATACAAAGGAAAATTACATAAGTTTATTAATTCTTCACATCTCATCAATGAAGGTTAGCTTGACGACTGCAGGATAGTCCCAAAATGTTATAAAAACTGTATTTGAAAACCCCTTTAAAACATTGATGTTGAACAGAAAGAATAAATATTTTAAAAAACCATGTACCGTTATTTACCTCGAGCAGTGGATCCCTTTCCTTGTAGGAGCAGAAAACTACCTAGTTCTTCCGGAAAGCACCCTCTTCGTCACTCAGAACTCCGACACACCACTGATTTACAATGTTTTGAAGAAAATTCATCGTCAAGGTTAACCACTCGACGGTTTCAATAGATCAGATATACCTGGGAAGGCACTTAGCCTGTCATAGTAGAAATAGATTTCTCTAACTTCAAACGTTACCGATATTGTTTACCGAAAAACGAAAACTGATTTCATCATGTTTGAAAAAGCTGATCATATTTGTCAAAGAGATGGTACAATATTTAACTTTATCCCGGTTTTTCAAGTGAAATACTTAACTTTCTACCTGTTAACTAACTTCACTGCTGCTTCATTCTACGTGTTTCGGATAAAAGTCATGTTGTACTTCATTGCTAGTCACAGGAAATTCTTTAAATACGTTTTTTATTAAATGCAGATTGCGTTCAGTTAAATAGTCTTTCATTGTCAGTTGTAAATATTAATTTCTGAATTGTTTTCTCTAAATTCCTGATACTTAATATGTCATTATCGAATGTGGTAGCGAAGAAGCGTGGACTAGGGAAGACATAGCCTCGAGTCTCAGCAAAGGGTGATTTTCGACATTTGCTAAAAAACATTCGACACAAAGGACAACTAGAAGACGGCATTACGCACGGTTTCGAGCAAATTCCAAGAGGATGCCATTGCAGAGCCCGAAAGTATAAAGCTTCAACTCAACGCAAACCATCTTCCTTCCCAAGCTGTTTCTATGACTCGTTTTCCATGATATATGAAACATAGAACGACTTCTGAAGGGATGCGAGTATGCGGATGTCAGACTGGGGACCGAACTGAGCTATGATGTCATTCAAAAGAAAGTCCAGAAACATTTTAAATGTTTTTACTTTCCCGTATACGTACGTATACACGGAGTGATATACGTAGTATAGGGAAAGTTATGTAATGCTGCGCGAAAAAATGGCCAATTTTCGGCGGAAAAAAATTAATTGCCGGGCCGTGAAAACGAATAAGTGGATAAAACCAGTTGCTAAATTAAGAAAAAAATCCTCTATCTCGTGGTGTGGTCAAAATCCATGATTTGTTGCTTCTTTATACTTAAAAATCGATTGACGGCATTCCGTCCGTCTGTCCGTCTGTGGTCAACGCTAGCGCCTAAACCGTTCGGTCGATTTTCTTCAAAATTGATATTCCCCAGTCGATCTGATTCTAGTCGAAGCCTTTGTGATTTTGAAAAAGATTCTTTAAAATTTGGGGGTACTTTATATGAAGCCCCCCGGGGATTTTCAACATTTTCTTAAAAACGGCTCCAAATTTTTTCTTTAAATTTCTTGTATGAATAGAGGAAAATACACTTTTTAACATGGCATAGGTCCGATTTTCACGTACAGCTCTGAATTTTCGAAAATTGTGAAAGTTTGAATTTTTTTCGGCGTCTTTCTCCAACTACAACTACAAAATTGAAGACAGAGATTTTTCTTCAAATAAAATTTGTTCCGCATATTGAGTTCTTTAATAAAGGTTTTTCACAATTTTGATAGTTTTCGTGCAATATTGCGTGCAATATGTGCAATTTTAAAAAATACATAAACAAGATTTTCTCAAAAACGGCTCCAAATTTTTTCTTTAAACTTTTGGTAGGGATAGTGGTAAATGTACTCTATCAATGACATCAAAGCCATTTTGGTCTATCGGTTGGTTTTTTCAAAAATTACAAAAATGTAAATTTTTTTACTTGTCTCTCACGTCGTTAATATTTACATTATCGGCGATTTTTTTACATTATTATATTTACGAGTATATATGCTTTAAATAATAGTCAAGTAAAGTTTCTCGAAAACACTACCGTTTTCTGTGAAAAAGTAGCTCAAATTTCGGCATTTTCAGAAATGCTCAAACGTCATTTTCTCGTATATGGCTGCAATTTTTTTCTTGAAACTTTTGTATTGCTAATAGTGCTAATTACACTCATAGTGAAGCGTGAAGTTTATTTTTAGTTTTTTTTTTGTTTTTTTCAAAAATTATATAAATGTAAATTTTTTGAAACATCTCTCACATCTTTAATATGCACATTATCCGCAATTTGTAAAGCATGATAATATTTGTGAGTGTAAGTGCTTCAAATAACTTCAAATAAAGTATTTTGAAAACTCAATCATCTTTCTGTGAAAATGAGCTTCAAATTTCGCATATTTAGTAGTGCTAAAACGCCATTTTCTCTTAAACGGCACATAATTTTTAAAAGAAAATTGCCATTTACGGCTAGATTTTTGTGTTCTTGAATATTCTAAAATTAATGTTTCTGTTCTACCAATAGGAAACCGAAAAATTAAGAAAATGACAAAAAAATGTACTTTTGGCGATGATAGATGGTAGCTGGCAAGAAAGAGTATGTGGCAATTCCGAATAGCTAGCGAAGACCCAGGAAAATAGAAAACTAATACGGGAAAGTCTGTGCCATTCTGTTTCTGTTTTTTGACAAATAAATAAATAAAATAAATACAGGTCATGCTTAATTTTTTCAAAATACGAGTAGTTTTTCTTTAATTTTGTGACAAACGTAATAGGCCGCTGTAAATTTACTGCGCTTCGGACAGCTGGATGCGTCGTAAATTAGAATGTGCAATTTTGTATATTATTTCTTTCTTCGTTTCTTACATTCGAACTTTGTTATAGACTTACACATTAATATTTTAGAAATTGTTTATTTTTGAAATATTTGAAATAAGTAAAAGAATTAATAGCTCTCAGAATAGCGACAATGCAGGGTTTGCAACAATGGAATTCACTTTGCGCTCGCGAATATCTGTGAATTAGCGTCATTGTTGTGACCTAATGGAGCTCTATGAAAAGGAAGTTATAATTGTCTAATTTATGTTGATATTTGCAGGCAAATATTTAGTTTTGCACCAAATGCTGTACCATTTGTAGTGAGTAGAGAATTTGTTGCATGGGTAAATAAAATGATTTATTGGTAGCTCAATTAATATTTCTCAACGCTCACGTATGTCAAACGAGATACAAAATACCTTATAATTTATTCATTGCAGGCATATCGTCGAAGAAAAAGAAAAGTGACATGACTAAAATCGTCAGTTATTGAGTTATGAGAAGATCAATGTTCTGAAAAACGTATATTTTTAAAAAAAGTCTTCAGAATAGTTCACAAAACATCATGTTTGGGCACAAAGTACACGGCTACTTTAAAATTTAAATCGCTCGCCTGCAAAATGAATTTTTTTTAGACTTTTCACTTTTCTTGGGCTCCGATGATAAGTAGTAAGAAAGAATACAAAGAATTATCGAAATGTATTATCTGCATGCTCGTTTTAAAAAAAAATCCATATCATATGTTTTGCTTTAAAATGCTTCGACCCTTGAGGTACATAATGGAGAGATTCTTAATTTCTTCAACCCTTTTTGAAAGTCTGGAGCAGGATGAAAGAAAATATCAATGCATATAGTTTTACTCATCCGCGGTACGATTTCATAACTTATTTTTTCTCGGTCTTTAATATTTTGATTACTTAGGTGCAGAAAGACGTAGCGTTAATAGAAACACCCTGTGACATTAGCCGACGCAATAACTTTGAACTGAGACAACAAACATTTTCTCACACTTTGTAACACTGCATCGGAAGATTCGAAAGAAAATTATTCTCACGGAATTGTTCTCACGAACTCTGCGGTGAGTACTTGATACTCAAGTAGGAAGTGAGCGTCAGCGAATATCTTGCAAACGCTCGCTACCACGCGCTACTAACTCCCAAGAGAATCATCAGCCACAGTAGAAATAACCCATACCTGATGCTCCTTGCCACGCGCTCTTAAAATACAACGCTACGTCCTTGCCAGCGACTCTGGCGCACTTCTTTCAGAGACAAACGAATGCTCATCGCGGATAGTTCTGGAAATATCCCTGGAGAGAAATAGAAACGTGTGATAGAACGATCGAGGTTTTGTATTTAAGGAATAGATGTGCAACGGTTACACGAGACATTTCTAAAGTGCTTTCGTTAGTAGCGTCGTCGCGTGTCTGGCTCCCTCGCGTGAGTTTCCTTCGTTTGAACTTATTTGCTCGATGGATGCTGCGATTCGAGAATTACTGTAACTTGTTCTCAGAACCAGAAAACTACGGCAGAAATTAACTTTGAAAATAGAAATAGCATATCACTCTACGGTGGCTCAAAATTACACCCTTACTGAACTGTCTCCAAACAAGTCGCATTATTGAAAATTCAGTGACGCATCAACAAGAAAGAAACATGTAGAAAGTTCTCCTCAGAGAAACAGATTTTCGAAAATTAATGAATATTCTCTCTTAAACACAGAAAAGTACCTTTATTGAGCTTTTGAGACAAACTTTCCGACAAAGACATTTACAGCTGAAGTTTATTTCATTTTAAATATTTTCAATGATTTGCCATTTACAAACTCAAGAGCTGAATGATAGTTTTCATCTCTATGCGAAGGACTAATACCTAGTTGAGAACAAGAATGCTCAAACGATTGTCAGTGTTGGAGTAATATTTGGTTACATTTTGCCAACCTTTTTATGAAAGTTTACAAAGCTTTCATCTCACATCTTTTGCTAAAGTTTCAACATGTCAGCATGATATTTTAATTTAACTTAAAACCCAAATAACAACTACTCCACGGACTGCCCACAAAATAAGTGATATAAATTAGACTGAAAAGATAAAGAACACAGTATTTAAATTTGATTTTTTCAAAACAGTTCCCTTCTGTGATACTTCTCTGGATGAAAAACACCATTTTCAGTTTTACACAGGGTAAAGTGAAACTGAAAAAGTGCTGTAATTAATGTGATTATAATCACATAGTATGTTTCGTGGTATTCCTAGAAATCATTATTTTTAATTGCGAAGTGAAAGAGGAAGCTCACCCACCTGCATGGATTCAAACAAAACTGATGCATAAATCAAGTCACACGAAGCCAGAAATGAAAGTATGAGAGATATCCATCACACACTAACTTATAAATTCGAATTATTGGAAATCGTTGTTGATATTGTTGTTAATAATTGGAACCGCTAGCGGTATTTGGAAGAAACCCTTGATAAACGCAATCTTTCAAACAAATCTTTGTCAGATGACAAGCGAGTACTTCTTCAAAAAATATTACAAATATTTTACAATGATGTCACGAAAAATGTCCTTTGAAAGAAAAACATTCAAGAAAGCATGAGCTTGTCTACGCGTAACGCGCTGTAGTTGCATTACTTCGACATAGGCAAACCACAATTATCTCCAAGACTCTTATTTACGGAAATTAATAAAAAAAACACAGGGTTTCCCTGACGCCAAGTAAAGCTGAGGTTTACTGTTTCTGAACGGGAGTTGTACCATCCCAGCACGACAGCATCTCTTTGATAGAACGAATGTCTTCGCAAAAAAATATCGATAATTTGTTTATTTCATCAGGAAAAAAATGCTAAGAACATTGAACATTTTGATACAATAGATTATAAAATATATTGAGAATAAGCAAAAATGCTCTTGACCAACACCATACAATATAGTTTTCCTCATAACGTACCAACGCACATTACTAAAAAACCACAAACAACATTCTTAACAAAATAATTTTAACAAAAACAGTCTTCACGGATAGTGCAATAATATGGTATAATACACATGGATACGCAGTACAATAGTTCTTTTTGTACCGAGAGTGTAAAAAAAGTTGATGTTCCAAAAAAGCAACACGTGAATAGTAAATATTTTAATGGCAGGGGACCTGTTCCTTTGAGCTTGCTGTCGCATGACGTCAGGTCGGTTGTGTTGTAAGCCGTGAGAGAATGAGTATTAGACTTCAGTCAGCACGCGCAGTATAAAAACAGGCGGAGTAACACAAAATATTCGCATTTTTCAATCAAAATCGTCACTATTTCATTGTTTTTTAATTTTTTCCGAGTTTCTTGGTATCCAAAGAAACCAAAGACTTGTCTCCCATCATTGGTGACTGAATATTTTTCTTTCAATTTCTGTGCGCTTTGGAAATTAGTACCACGCATAGCTTAAGTGACTGAAAATCAAACGTATTCTTAAAGAAAATAAAAATCAGGCGTGCTTTGGTGGAATGTAGTTTGTGAATCGATAGCTTATGTTTGCGAAGGCAAAGACGTTTCAGGGTCGAGATTTTTTTGGCAAATGTTCGTAACGAAGAGCTGGGTCGGACAACGCCACGGGCAGGAGCCGACTGCTTTGCATTTGTCGTGTCCATGGCATCCTACATTCAATTCAAAATCTTTCCCCATCTTGAACCTATTTCCAGCTTTGGGATCTGGCTAAGGATTGATACCATATGTCCCAACCGCCCTCGTTGTTGAGAAACAAAGAGAACGAATATGTTTTGAGAACCAGTTCTAGCCAATGGAACGAGTGTTGAACGCATTGTATAAATGGGTGGTGATTCTAGTAGTAATACGCTTTTAGCCCAATTCAAAATATCCAACGCCTTTTACACAAAACCACTAGATACTGTAATCAGCTTACTTAAGCTCTGAGCAAGCATTGCCGCTATCTCTGCAGCGAATCGGACTGAGATATCCTATGATTCAAGTCCTGACAGTAGCCACCCACTAATCTAGACACTAGCTAGATAGCTAGGTCAAAATCACCTGGTGCCTGGAGATTTGTAGCGGCCAGCTGCTTTGATCATTAATTTTCCGAGGTTTCTCCAATCAAAGTCTGACAAACGCCGGAGAATTTCTACCCTAACAAATGGGCCACAGACAGCGCGCTATATTTCCCTCCTCTCCCGTACCCTATCCTCTCTCTTTACTTACTCGTACATGCCCTACAGTACCACATTTGTCGAGAGACAAGTCTGGAATTTGGAGCTTGACCCGGTTCGAGCGATGACCCGTTAGTGGAGAAACCTGGAGGTGGAATTCCCCATAAGCCGACGTGTAGATAGGTACCGGAACTCGCCATCTAGTGGGGGAGGAACACCGCCATCTCTAGGATCAATATTCACAACACTAACTGGACTAATAATCAAAACTGACATGCACGGAAACATCAATCAGATACTCTATGTGTTGACTCAATTTCCTCACGTAATTACCACTAAAGTATTTCTACTTAATTGAATACGCGCATTCCACATGTATATATGCTCTTTAGTCTACACTCGCCTGCTGCAGCACTGCCAGAACGCGGATGTCATACCACGACACGAATAGCAGGAAGAAGAAATAACATACATAAAGACATTCACTCCGCCATTAAATCCAAATCACTTGCCGAGGCCACAACCCCTCGGAGCAATTCGTCGGAGAGTCCTCGTGCGGAAAACAAACCGGCAGCCAGCAGCGTGTCAACAGCGCGGCGCGGCTCGGCTCGGCGCGGCGCGACCTGGCGCCCCGCTGAGTCAGGACGGCCTTGACGATCAGCTGACTGCCAGACGACCCACGCATAAGAAGCGCGGGTCCGGGTCCGCGCGGTCGCGGCCGGGCCACGAGCGACCCGACTTTTTACGTAACCTACGCGCGGCGAGTAAAGCACTCGCTCGGAAGAGGCACCAGGGTCAGCCGAGGCCCGATGCAAGGCGAGATAACGCTACGTAACTCGTGCCCGGAGAGGTTATGAGCTTCTTGCGATCGTTTTTGCACTTGCGTTTCATAGAAGAGAGATTTCCTTGTTAAATATAAAGGTTTTACGTTTCGTTGTGGTTGTCGTATAAATCAATTCCTCTTAATGAAAATTGAACATAACTGCTTTTTGCGAACGGATCAAAATTCCTCTAAATTGGTGGAAATATTACAAATCATTTATATAAATTTTGAACATCATTTCAATTAAATTAAGAAAGCACAAAACAGATTTTAAAAAATAATTTTTAGGATGTTAGAATGGCCCTTTTTCAGTATTTACAGTTCATTAATACACATTAGTGAGGTATTAATTCTTACCAGGAAGGCTCAAATATTACACGCACCGTAAGTCTCCTGCGTTGTTATAGAGGAATTTAAACAAATCTGCATTTTATTCATCTTGATCCTTCTATCAATGCAATCCAATGGCCAAAGGGTGTTTTTTTGAATCGTGGACAACGAAACACGTTCGCTACACCTTCATTAAATCCCATGACATCATCTCATTTTGCAAACGAGGAATTACTACGGCTTAGTCACTTCAATTCCAACCGTGGTGTTATGTAAACAACTACGAGACGACGCGCAGTTGGGTCTACCGTTGCTCCTGCAGCGCCCGCCCGCGCCGCCCGCGCCAGTCCACCGTTTCCCGCCCTGCGTCCGGCAGCTCTGTCCTCGTCCTCGCCCGCGCGCACGTGCCCCGGAACCTCCACACCACTTGGGACGCCACAAATCACACTCCGCGCAGCTACATCACCCGCGAAGCTGCGCACATCGCCCGCCAACATTATTCGCACGTGCTCACTGGAAACTGCTGATGACACGGATGAGAAATTTATTATGCTCAGGAACTCAACAGAAACGAGAATGTAATAAAATCCAACAGAATCTGCTTTTTGACACTTCATTTCGAGTACTGGACTTTGAATGGAGTAACGCGCAGTGATGTAGAGCCGAGATTCCTGGTTCAGTCAGTTTCTCGAATGAATCATCATTTTCTTTCTCACCTCCCAAAAAATGCTTTCGTCGGCGAGAGTTAACAAATCGCATGATTGGACAAATTGAGGTAAGTAAGAACGTCTTATATAAACAATCCATCGAAGAAATATTTGATAGATTGCTCAAGGATAGGTGAAAAAAGATCCTTGACAATTGCATGCGTTATTACCTAAAAGGCAATTATCGAATTAATTTACTCGTACGAGAGCCTTCAACGATTCGTATGACTTAGGATTGTTAATCATATGCTAAATGCAATTGAGAAAAAAGTTTCGGCATCATTAAGTTCCAATAAAAGAAGGAGACACGTAACATCTTGCGAGTATTTTCAGTACTACAGAAATTACACAATGTTTTCATAAAAAAAACAATGCGTTTAGGGATGAAAAATAAGTACTTGGTAAAACGGATTGTTTTTAAACTATTGAATGACTTCAACGTGTTCACGACATGGATTAAAATAATGTAAAATTACGAAAGAAATACCTATTAACAAGACGTTGCTGGAACCATTCAACCGGAATAGTAATGTGTTGCTGTTTCGAGTTCTTGAAAAACAACATTGAATGTGTAGTAAATATTTACTCTTAGTTCGAAAGTGATTAGACACACTGCGATTTTCTCTCCAAGTCTTTGAAACAAGCGCTCAAACCATTTCCTGCTGTTAACCAATTACCTCATTTAGAAATACAATCACTTTCAGATAATCGATGATAATTTTAATTTTTTTAATACTGGAAAAGATTAAAAGTGGAAGAGATATAATTTCTAAGTAATATGCGATTAGTATAGAAAACCAGTTCATCCAATTGAGTAACTCAGAAGTAATTGATGTCCATGTGAATCGGTGGATTACATTGCCCCAATACATATCTCTCCTCATAATGTTTCTTTCTTATTCCAAAGAAGTGAATTTTAGTCCGAAATGTTTCTTGAATGAAATGGGTAAACGGGAAATCTATGTAAACAAATAGCGAAAAAGTAAAGTGTTTTTAAGGCAATATTTCTACCTCACATTCAGAGAAAACCTAAAAAAACAAGCAGTTAAAATTCCATCACAGTCCATTCGAATGACGACAGATTGGGTTTCATCAACAAATCAACACAGATGAGGATCAAGACAGATGAAGACAAACATCAAGACAGATGAGGTACAGAGAGTCACAAAATGCTTTCGTGTCAGTGGGAAAGTCCACTCACTTGTTGATCACCTGTTCCTCGTGTATCGCCCACTTTGGCCGCGGGTCGTAGAGTGCAGTGGACGTTTCTTGCCAACCTGGCAACATTTTTTTTCAGTCCCTAAACTTCGGGCGAAGCCAAGCAGAGCCACTCACCTCGAGGGCGCTGACGATGACGATGAAGTAGGGCAGGCGGGCGAGCCACGAGCGCCCCGAGGGCGAGCGCTCGTCCGCGAGCGGCGCGCGCGCGCCCGCGCCCGCGCCCGCCGGCCCGCCAGCCAGGGGCCCACGCCCCCGCCCGCGTCGCCCGTGAGGCGCTGGTGCTCCGGGGTGGCCGCCTCGGGGTCGCGGCGCGCGATCAGCCCCACCAGCACGTCGGGCACGCGCGCCCCGACGCCCGCCGTCGCCACCGCCATGTCCACGCCTGTCACGCTCCGCTGCGCCGCGCCGCCGCCCGCCGCCGCCGCGCCATCACTGCGCCGCGAGACCCGGCGCCCGCCGCCACGCCGCACCCCCGCCGCCGCCGCCGCCGCCGCCGCGCCGCCGCTCTCGGGGCCCGCTGCAACCCGCGCGCGCAAGAGACGACGCCGTCAGCTGGCGTAGCGCGGACGCACTGGCGCTCCGCTCCGCAGCCGCCGCCGCCTCGCCGCGCCTCGGCCCCCTCCGCGCCGACGCCGACCGCCGCCGCGCGCGTGGGCGGGGAGGCCCGAGCCCGTCGCCCGCCCCGCGCCAGTCGCCCCGGCGGCCGCGGCCGGGCGCGCGGCACGGGGACCGCACTTCCGTCCAGGCACGGACGACGTTGTTACGAGAGATTTCTTAACAAGCCGATTATCACGAAATTTGAGAGCGAAAGGGGGGAAACAGTGAGCTGTATTAAAAAATACTGCATTCTACTGAAGATCAAATTAGCATAATTAACTTCTGTAAAGCAACAATTATTTTGATATATGACACCATTGTTATTTGAAAATATAACTTCCACTTCGTATTACTCTGTACTGATTTAATATTGTATCCAATTGCATGATTGTGTTGACATAATATAGTACCCAATTATATATGTGGGGATTTAATTTTTTTATCCAATTGTAATATAAAGCTTCAATCACGTTGCATCTGTAATTTTGTAATCTATCTGAAACTGTAATAGTCGCTAATAAACACGACGTTGATGCGACTATAAATAAATTCATTAAAAAAGTGAGCTACATTGATCATGGACTGGGCCAGGTTTTCAGGGTTTTGGTTCAGTGCATTACTCGGTTCAAAATTGGCAGTTAAAATAAAATGGAACATACACTAGAAAAATCTAAATGCAACACTATTAGTTCAATATTTATGGGAAACTCGGGTGTCGCGAGTCAGACTGCTCTTCTGCAAACCGGTTTCCGAACCCGGTCCATCCATGTGGGATTTGTGGACCTATCAATACCATTCATTTCTATTACGGATGAAACGGTTACGGACGAAGATCACAATAAAGATAGTAAAGAGATCGCTAAATTCACTCTTGGAATGTGTTAAAGGAAACTTTTAGGGCATCCATAGAACGAGTAAAACTGGACTAATATTATCAAATGAACCAGCTACACAACACGTTCCTATAATTAATATAATGCATCTGAAATTCATGAAGAGAAGACTTCTAACGTTTTCTCAGCAAAAGCTACACATATTGTTTCCAACTTAATTAACTCCAAAACAAATCACAAAATTTATTATTGAACATGAAAAATTAATACGAGAATTTTAGTTAATATTTTCATATACTTCAGGTAATAAGACCGTTAGTACATCTGCAGTAATCATTAAATTGCAGTCCCCGCTAAATCCTATAGTGAGATAGTGTTAGAGACGCTAATGTAATTACATAAACGTTAATATTTTAGCACGCATGTTATTAATATATTAGTATGTTATTAATATATAAACAGAGTAAGACATCGAGTACGAAAGTTAGTATAAAAAATTACACATTGAGTACAAAAGTAATAGAATGGATCTGATTAATAATTATAGCTAATAGACATCGGAATCACCTAATTAATATGCTTCTTTAGTCAAAATCAGCCATAGAGTTTTTAATCATGTTTCTTTAGTTGTTTTTTATTTCAAATTATTATTTATATGAGTATTGATTAGTGTATCTTACGTTTATGAATAAGCTAGAACGAAAAAAAGCGGTAGAAATCAGGGAAATGGAAATGTCATGCTAATTTTATATAGAGAGAATCTTGTAACCCAAAACATTTCTAAGAAACGCATGGCCACACATTTCATGAAATTAAAAATATATCACGAAAAATATCATCAATGCTCATGAATGTGTAAGCAAAGATAAAATTTATGAGGTCTGCTGGGTTTCTCATTCACAAACGTCCTCGGACTAAGAAAACGTATACGACGTACACATTTCGAAATAAAAACTTCTTTCAAAACAAATAATCTAAACTTCAAAGAGAAACTACAATGAGTGCGGTGAAAAACGAACTCGGAGTTTAGTATGAATGTTTGTTATGAATTCAGTTAATAACATTATTTAATCCATTGGCAAACGTTTATGGACGACGAACATGGTGTGCTCTAATATTTTTAACGTTCTTTTGTTGTGTTCAACAATTCTCAGTTTATCGATCGAGCTCGTAATCAACATTCGTGTTCAAGCTTTCTTATACTTATTTACTCAATGTTTGAGCATGCAATTAATGTAATGCATTTATTATGCATTTTATTATCGAGGCATTCAAGTAAATAATGATATCTGACGTTTCACATATCGTAAAAAAATGTAATGTGATATAACTGATTTTAGAAAATAATCTGCACGTGCCATAACACATGAGTGAATGAATAATGTTATCTGTTTTTCAAAATAACTCGGAATATTAAAAGAAAAATTTCGAAATCCATTTTCCGCAGCATTACATAACTTTCCTACACAACGTATATTATTCCGTATATACGTACATATACGATAAAGTAAAATCGGAATTACACAGTCCAGTCACGTTAATGTTACCACCTATGAAAATCCTGAATAACCCCCCTCTTGCAGCTCTGACCGTCGCCAGCAGTGCAGGAAGAGAGTCAATTAGGTTCCGCATTTTATCGAGAGGGACGTGGAGCCATGCCGACTTCACTGCTGTGGCCAGCTGTATTAGGTTCCTCGGTTGCGGAATCATAGTGCGAACAGCCCGAACGAGATGGTCCCACAGATTCTCGATTGGGTTTAAATTGAGGCCGTTTGGTGGCCAGGGGAGAACTGTAAATTCATCCTGGTGCCCTTCGAACCACGCACGTACACTGCGACCTGTATGACACGTTGAATTGTCCTGCTGAGGAAAATTGCCTGAATATAGGAGTTGACAGGGTTATCGAGGATGGTTGCATACTTCTGTTGATCCATTGGACCTTTCATAATGACGAGATTACCCAGAAAGCATCACAAAAACATTCGCCACGCTATCATGCCCCCTTCTCCGGCCTGGACCCGTCCGGCCAGGTAGGGTGTTTGCGTTTAGACGTTTCATGCGATCTCCGCCCCAACGACCATCTGTCCGATGGGGCAGAAACGTATCCTTACTCGCATGACTTAATGTACCCATGTTGTCAGCAACAGTTGCCATGACTACCGGGAAACTGTGATTATATAGATTTTTGCGGCTTCGGAGAAGAGGGATCACTGACGTGATTGTTATTTGGACTCAGGTGTGAAGCGAAACGTCCAGGTTTCATCGCCCATGACAATCGTATCCAAAACGCCCTTTTCGTCCACAAAGCGGCGAAGAAATTCGTGTGAAGATTCAACTCGTTGTCGTTGGTTATATTCTGTGAACATTTATGGGACCCATATTGAGCACATCTTCAGATATTGCAACTTTTCCGTCAAAATCCTGTAAATGGTGCTCTGGGAAACCTCGAGAACCACCTGAGTGATCCATCGATCTTCACGTAGAGTTTGCTCAACCTTCGAGACTGTCTCGACGGCAATCGGCACTTCTTTCTTCGTTGTGAACTCCAGAAGGACCAGTTGCGTACTGCGTACACCACTTGTGAACGTTTTTGACATCCTTGCACGACTCGCCACACTCTTCTTTCAATTGGCGATGAATTTCAATTGGTTACTCTCCTTTTGCGTTGACAAACGAGTAACTGCGTGAACTTCGCGCTTGGCGGTAGCGCCAAAGGGAAGCTCCAATAGAAACGACTGCCAAGTGCAGACTGAGTGTTTCAGCGCATTGGCTTTCTTGGGAGTGGGGGGAACAACAAAGACAACCATGTTTACAACAGTCGAATGAACGGTTTTCCGGCGACTTCAGCACTTTGGAGATCTTACTTTTGCTTTCGTATAAGGGTAAAAGAATTAGGTAGTCAGTTTGGGGATAGTCAAGTTATTTTATATAGGGTGTTTTTGTTGTGGGAAGAATGGAAATCGAAATGATAGGAAAAGTTTTAATTTTCAAAAATTATTGATTTAAAAAATGCATTTTAATAACAAATTCCTACAATTGTTTCAACCCTATTTGAAGTTTGACATTGTAAATGTAATTATTTCAATTAATAAGAATAATTACACGCCCATTACTTGAATTGAATTCTATGTTAGAAAGGTTTAATGAGATATAGCTTGGTTCTTTAGCTTACAGCACAACAGTTTTGGTGAAGGACATATACCACGTATTTTTGGTAGCATTTTTATAATAATTGTCAATTATTTTATGTCGGTATTAAAATTATTATCATTTTATGTTCGAGAATTTTATTAAATTAAAAGTTGCCTTTATGGAGCACTGCTATTTGACGTTGGGAAAAGCCTCTCAATTCATTGGATTCACTTGATAAAATATCCAGTGTGTCCCATTGTAGTGTCAGCTGTGCCAAAATACAGTTTTTCTCCCATCCCTCCCTCCCCTTTTCCCTCTGTTTCTCTCTCTCCCTCCGCTGCTCAACCGTGCGCCACAGAGTGTGGGCGAGCGCCCTTTACCGGAAGTAACCGTCCCGCACCTTCACACGAAGCGACAGGGCGTGGCGTCGCAGGGCGGGGAAGTACGGATGGACGGGCAAGTCCGAGGAAGGTCATATCGCAGAAAGATGAGACGGTGCGGGAAAGCGGGTCGCTCCAGAGATGAGCGGCGCGGAGCGTCGTGGCGGGGATGGACGGAGCGGGACGGCGGCAGGACGTTGTGGGGGAGAACGGGGAGGTGAGGAAGAAGCCGGGCAGGGGTGGGGAGTAGAGTGGAGGCAGGACTGGGTGGAGAAGGAGGGCGAAGAGGGACGGAGCAAGAAAGGTGGGCGGAGCTGGACGGAGACGGGTCAGAACATTGTAGGGGAGAGCACGAGGGGAAGGAACAGAGCAGGATAGGACGGGCCAGCGGAGCAGGTGGATTAGGCTGGGGCGAGACGTATTGGTGGGAGGGAGGAATGATTGGTTGATTCGTGTTTCTGGGCGCGTCAACTACTTAGGTCATTAGTCCCGAAAGTGTAGTGCGTGTTTTTTCTAGGGCGGTGGCGATGATCTTTTCCCCGCTAGATGGCGAGATCTGGCGCCGACCTACCGTCGACTAGCGAGGTTTTCCCTTCACCAAGATATCTCCCACCAGCGGGGCTTCGCCCCAGCCGGGACCAGCTGTAAGCTCCTGACCGGTCTCCCGGCATGTGTGGTAGTGTAGTGCATGTTAGTGTAAGTGTGTGTATAAGGGGAGAGGATACGACAAGGATGAGGAAGGAAAGATCGCGCGCGGTCCGTGGCCCGTTTGTTGGGGGACTGCTCCGGCATTCGCCTGGTGTTGATCGGAGAAACCTCGGAAAACGTAGAAACGAGTTGAAGAGGAACGAAGCGGCGAGGAGGGGCGCGAGCGGCGCCCGTCGCCCCGGGACGCGTCGCGGCGCGTCTATTTGGGGCGCCGCCGCGCCAGGCTGCTTCAGCACAGCGGCAGGGCCGAGCCGCGCAAATTCGCCCTTCTTCTTTGTTTCCAAATGCAGCGCCCCACTCGCCTGCGTTATCAGCGACGAAACAAAGGCATCCGCGAGAACAACGACGCTTCTCCCCTCGCCCTGTCCTTGCGCGCTGGGATTCACTTGCTCAGAATACAGTAGTGGAGATGTGCGTTGAATGAATAAAAGACACGGTGATAAACGAACTGACAATGGGAGGTGTGTACCAAACATAACTCATTTAAAACATTCGTGACATGTTTGTTTAGGACGTAGGATCCTCGCATACCTCAGTTGCTCTTAGTGACAAAACTTTTTTATTTAAAACGAATTTCCGAGTCCGGTAGCGAGGTAAGTTCCATACTCATTTCTAAGCGTTCGAGTCTTTGGCTTAGGCTTCTATGATTTCTTTCTTGGGTAGGTGATCTCGGAGATGGTTTGCTTTTGCCTTTCGACTCATAAAAGATGAATGATGACGACAGGTGAATGATCATGAATGAGATATGTCAGTACTACGCATCAGTATTATAATGAAAAGTCAACCGCGTCCCAACCGTATGGTGATAATACCCATGCCTCAGATGCAACTCGAACGGTGACCAGCTGAGTTTAGATTAGAAATAGCTAATTGTCACCTTTCCCGTCACCTTGTTGGAAACCTATTACGCTCGGAGAATGTTCCGCAGTGGTATAGAATCCAAATTGTGACCTTGCTACTAAGTAACAATGGGTACCAATTCTTTGAACAAATTTAATTATTAGAGACAGCATTGCCGCTGAACCTGCAGTGTCTCTGGTCGGGGGTTCTAGGGTTCCAGTCCCGGTGGTGGCAGGATTTTTTCACAAATAGAGTCGAGTTCTGCCACTGTAGAGGAGAATCTTCCTGCTCTGATCGGTAGCTTTCTTTAGTTTCTCCGATCAATTCCAGGCGAATGCCGAAGCAGTTTCCTAACAAACAGACCTCGGACCGAGCGCGGTCTTTCCTTCGTCTTCCTTGTCCTTATTTTGAGTTCAAATGATATACTTAGAATTATCGAATGTCCTAATCATTTCGTTTTCCTTTATTCATTGTATTTTCAATTATTTTTCTATTGAGTAGAGTTATCGGTTGCATTTTTGTACAAACAGAATTTCTAAATAACAATGACGTAGTTACGTTTTGCATATATTTTACACTAACAGTGACAGAATTCATTCTATAAACCCGTGGGCGAGCGCAAAGGCGGATAGGGTTTCTGGGACCTCTGAAACGTTTAAAAAAGCCGCGTTGTCTTATGTAATAAAACATTTTATTTATGTTTTGGTTTCTTTTTAGTACTATTAAAATCTAATTCTTCATGCAATGTCTTATTTATTTACTAGTAAAATGTGTTACGTGTAAATAAAAGATACAGTGAGCAAGCGGGGTCAGAAGCGTAGCTGACCTCCCCGCCCTTTTTTTTTAGGCTCCGCACACCTATGCATAGGGCGCACAGATTGCGCTATTCTTTCTCCACAGAATCACAGATTTTGATGTCAAAATAAATGAGGTGTTGATGGAGGTGAATTATTTATGGAACAATGACGGAATAAAAGAAGAAAAAACAGAATAACTCCCAAAAAACTCCGTCATCTCCCCCTCTTCGCTACCATCACACTCATTCACGTGACTATTGGCACTCATTTCTCTTCATTCACTATTCTTTTAGTTTTATATGACAACGGCTCCGCATTCTCGAAAGTAAATGGTAACATAGTAATTATCAAATTATTCACGTACATCGGTTGAGAATTTACCATTTAAACAAAAAATAAAATTTCCGGAAAATTCGAAATAATAGAAATTATTCGAAAAAAGAGATGGCAAACGAGCAAACAATAGCAATTTAACTGTCCAATAGATACTACTCAGAGAAACCGCGAAAGAAGAAATAGTCGAAATGCACATTTTTTATGAGAAGAAGAAACATCCTGACGACCTCTTTCTCGAAATATCTGGCCGCTCGCTGCTTCGCACGGCCAGCCTCCGAATTCGTG
Source organism: Acheta domesticus (assembly GCA_031308135.1). Taxonomy (NCBI): domain Eukaryota; kingdom Metazoa; phylum Arthropoda; class Insecta; order Orthoptera; family Gryllidae; genus Acheta; species Acheta domesticus. Next base: position 255,825,235 of record JAHLJT010009436.1, on the reverse strand, counting down.
CCGCGGTCGAGGCAGCGCTGCACGGCGTCATCACGGCCACATCTGCGCGGCGTGGCGTGGCGCGGCGCGGCGCGGCGCGCGGAGGCGTCTGCGGCTTTCCGGGCCGCTTGGCGCGAATTCCGCGCGGGTCGGACCGCCCTTGCCCCTCCCTCCCCCGCACCCCCCACCCCGCGCCGCGGCGGCTCCTCGGGCGAGTTCTGCGGCGCTGCTGGCTCCTCGCAAAGGTCGCGCGGTTGGACGGGGCACGCGCCTCCGGGCCGCGCGCGCGCGCGGGCTCGCGGCCGCGGAAGGAAAAAGCTCTCTCAAATGAGATCGCTCTTCTAGCGCAGGCAATTTATTTAGGCGGGTCGCTTCCTCTCTCCCTAGTCTCTTTTCTGTAGCATCCGCCGCGTTTTTCACTTCCCATAAGCTGACTCGAAAGGCAGACGATTCCAACTAGCGAGCAGATAGGGAACAAGAATAGGGAACGCGAGAATGAGTTGTGTGAGGAGACCTCGAAACTGTCTTGGAGCCGCCGAAAAGTATTGTCCTTACTACACAGTGATTGAAAAGATGAAGATTGGCGGATTGCCATCGATAACATTCATTTAGGAACGCAGATGCGGCACATGAACATAAATAGAAGGAAACCGTGACTGCTATTACACTGAACGATGTATTTCATCTTGATAAATAAATATGTTATATATATAAAAAATATATAAAAAACGTCACTGCGGTTGTACTGGAAACTGCAAGTGCATTTATATATTTTGCAACTAGATGTTAAAGAGTGGCATTCTCCCATGCACATTAAAAATATTTGAAGCAGAATTTCGAATTTTTATTAATCGTAGCATTGACTGTTTTTGTGTGAATATTAACATTTAAAAATTTTTTGTGAATGTTGATTATGTAAATCAGTGAATCAAAAATGTCCAAAGAACGTCTTGTAACCTTTAAGAAAAATTTCATTTGGAGAGACAATGGAGATAACAGCGAACTAGAAATTAAAATATAATACCTACCATGTTTATCTAATGAATTTGGAGCTTTTTTGAAATTTTGTTCAATTATTCTCATACCACATCACCACCTTCCTTTATTAGATTACTTAAAACACTTTTCTATTTCTACAATAGCTTACATCTTAGTAAACTGAAGCTATTAGTAAAGAAAAAAAAACTACAATAAATAAATGTTGTATTTCAGGGATAAATAACTGCAAGACATTCAGAGAACATAGCAAATGATTTCTAAAACGACAACTGTATGTCGTGTGTCATCTCAGTAGTTGAAATAATTACTGCCAATGCATTTGAAACGATTGGTAGCAAATTCTCTTGCTAGTCTAGGAAAGTGACTGCCGCCTCCCCTCGAAGCAGGGATTTGTGGAAGAGTTCCCGCGCCCGCCAGTGCGCATCCTTCCCCATCTGCCGCCAGCGGAGCCCCTTGTGCGACCCGAGAGCTGCTCGCTCTGCGACACCGCGGCGACTAATGAAAGCGGGCGAACGCAAACGCTGCGTTCGTTATCTCTCTCGAAGTTGAAATTGTGTGCTTTGCGGCCATTTCCCCACGCACCGCGCCGCCCCTGGGCTGCCGTTCACGTGCGTCTTCCCTCGTTTCCGCACGAGAGGGTGAGCGAGCGTGGGCGTGCGTGGGCGTGCGTGGGCGGGCGCGGGAGGGCGCGGGAGGGCGTGGGCGTGCGTGTGCGTACGTGGGTGGGCGCGGGAGGGCCGGGAGGGCGTGGGCGTGCGTGGGCGTGCGTGGGTGGGCGCGGGAGGGCGCGGGCGTGCGTGTGCGTGCGTGCGTGTGCGTGCGTGGGTGGGCGCGGGAGGGCGCGGGAGGACGTGGGCGGGCGTGGGCGGGCGTGGGCAGGCGTGGGCCGGTGGGGGCAGCGAGCATGGGCGGGCGTGAGCAGGCGTGGGCTGGCGAGAGCGGGTGGAGAGTGGGTGAGTGAGCGGTCTTGGGCGGGCGGACATGGGCGGGCGGGTGGGTGGGTGGGTAGTCGGGCGTGGGAGGGAGTAGGTGGTTGGGGGGACGCAAGCGGGAGGGCGGGTGCCAACTTGGGCGAGGGCCGTGAGACACAGCGCGCCGAGACAAAGACAAATGTGGAGGAGTTAAGAGTTGTCAAAGCGACTCGCGGGGGCTCGGGCGGAGTTGTTGCTCCATTCGCGGAAACGCGGAAGCTGTGAATGCAACGCGTGTACCAGCACCGTGGGTTTCCACAGCGCCCGCTGCGCCAACTTCGCTCACAAACGCTGAGTGCGCATACAGGCGAACTGAATGGACCTTGAGCTTGGCCGCAGAGGCATTGTAACAGCGCCAGTTTAGTATTTATTAACACTACGTAGACAATCATGCAATGATAATTGTTTGGTGGCCAATGAATTGAAAACTGATTGATGGCCAAATTTGGCCAAATATTTTCGTTAATTTTGAAACTCTGTAACTCATTTTGGTCACATTTCGTTAACCTGAATGCGAATGTATTTCGAGCTTGCTGTTTAAGTCAACGCAACATACGGAATTCTAAACGTAATGTACTGTATGTTTGCGCGTACCGTTGATGTAAATGTATTATTTCATGTCTGAAATTTCGTATTCGAAAACCGAGCACGACCATCAGCTCCAAATGTGTTCTCAACGTTTTTTTCTTCTTCCGACTTCCGAGAATAGGCCATCGTGTAAAACACTGTCCTGAAGAACGTCCTAAGGATAGGTCTACATTTTTAATGTATTTATAAGAAGATACTAGTAATAACGAATTTCTTTCACGTTAGTCCATTGTTCTTGTGAACGATAATAACCGTCGTAAGTTAAATTAGAGATACGATAGACATCAAAATCAGTAATCCATGAATATACGTTTCTTACTCTGCGAAGTGCTGATAAAATGTATACATGTTTAGATATATTACAAAACAATTGTTTAATCTACCTTAATTTGGATATCGATTCATTTTTAATTATTAACACTATACGTTCTAGAATACATGAACATTGCAAATGAATTACTAGAGCAAAAACTTCACGTCAACATAGTATACTAATATAGATAAGCACATATATTGTAAAATGTCCAAAGGTACTAGACACATAATTTTAGGCTGATATAATTTTAACTCTAAAACCAATAATCAATCTACAATTTCACAGTAAATCAACCTGATGCTTTCTGCAGAAGTCCCACCATGGAAGACCCTCGAAAAATTATGAATAAGCTATTATTGTAAAAATTGTTAAAAACCTTTGTAAGGCAACAACTGCCGATCAAGGAGAATTATAATAAAAAAAATGCTTTCTGTAAGGGAAAGCGTTCTCTGATCATGAATACGTTTCTAGAAATATTTGCACAACAGATTTGGAATTGTATTCATTCGGCACCGAAATATATTAAATATGAATTCGTAAAGGATAATACAAGAACGGCAACGACACAGTATGATAGTGCAGTATGAATGCAGTATGGATGGATAGAAAATAAAAGGGATAATGTTTTGCATCCACGTGTTTAAATTGTCAATATTACTTACTAAGACTTATAGATAGAAATGACATTCATACATAATACATTAAACAAATTAATACGTAGAAAAAATTTCACATCCCACAAAATCAAAAAATTTGGAATTTCCTACCTAATCAGTTAAAGAAAACAATCTTTCAAGGCACACATTTTCACGTGAGTGAATGTTATTGTGTTTCACTTGAGTTATGCTGTAGCAAAAACGCTGCTGAACAAGAACACCCACAATGGTTTTCCAAGAAGTGGCGCGCACGCTGCTCAGGAACAATTCAATTAGTATGTGCAGTATGAGAATAGGGAAACAAATAGGTGAACAAATAGTTAAATTTTTCTGTCAAAATCGAAACTGTTTCCTTGTTTTGGTTAGTGGACTGCAGAACAAAATACCGCTGAATAAAATCACACAATATGATTTTCCAAAAAGTAGCACACACACTGCTAAAAAAACAAACCCTTTCCATAACACTGCAATAAATAAAATATTTTTAAAAAGTCTTCACGAGTACAGCGGTAACATACGAACTACGACAGTTCTTTACATATCAAAAGTGTCAAAAAGCTGCAGTTCCAAAAAGCTGCGAAGTATGGGAAGCGGTGGAATAACATAATGAAATATTTGCATTTTTAGTGAAAAATTAATGTCTCATTTTTTCATTTTTTCCCTATTTTCGGTATGCTAACGAAACCACTCACATTCCCACAGGCTGCTTAGTTTTCTATCAATTTCTTCACGAAATTAATATGGATTCCAATCGGTGCAATAAGCTGCAACTCGCCATTCACAGTAGCCTAGCCAAACGCCGCGTAGAGTCTTGAACAATATTTCGTTTATTTGCATTTTTTAGTGAAAATCAAAACTTTTCTATTGTTTTTATATTTTCCCGAGATCCTGAATATCCGATGAAACCATCGACACTTCTCATATGGTCATAGACTGCTTTGGTTTTTCTCAATTTCTGCGCGCATACCAATTATAATATTATAGATTTCGAGGAAACGGACAGAGTACAATAATAAACTTAGGAGAATATAATGTTTATGCTTGAAAATATACGAATCACGTTTTACAACCACTGATTCTACAACGCTAATAACGGGAAATATTAAATTTCGTTATCATTCAACGATTCATATATCTCACCAACAGATGTGGACGCGACGAGCAGTTGAGGCATCTTGCTTCATACTGGATGAGTTCATTATGACAGCTGCCCACTGCTGGACATTCGTCTTCCACTTACTTCACCACGTACTTTATCTTTACCATGGACTTGTATCTTGCTCTACAATCAGGAATCATATCTAAGTTTGTTCAGTATGAGACAGCCCTTATCGCTATCAACAAACATTTGCAACTGTACTAACCAGCACTGTCAACTGCTCATAATCCAGAAATATGAAACTTTAAAAACAGCTTATCCAATATTTCTGCAGATAAGGTCAATCTTGATGGCTAAGAAGTATGCATTTTGAAATGTGTTATTAAGATTTACCCAAGATTAAAGAAGTGATTTGTTATCATCGATTACTATAAAACGATAGTTATTACAACTTTCAATTAAATTTTCACTCAAGTTAATAATATTGGCAAAAAGGTGTATGTAGTACTTAGCGATGGGAATACTTTCTTTACAGCATTTACTAGTGCTCTATGTAGGACATGTAGCTTCATTAGTCCCCAGACTATAAGTCTGCGAAACAAGATCGTCAAATAAACAACCTTAAACAACAGCACGAACAAAAATCTCTGAAACAGCACTAAGTGATTCAACCACTCATTAAATTAGATAATACACCTATAATGTAAATATTAATTAGGCAAGAAAAATTCCAAAAATATGTAAGTGTAATTTTGAAAAATTAAAAGTCTTAATCAAAATGCAGCTTCTGTTATTTGATTCAGTGGGTTCTACAAGTTTAAAGAACAAATTGGAGCAATTTGAAGAAAACCTTGTTTATGTATTTTTGTTAAATTGTCATGATTTGATTCAAAACTATGCGAAAATTGTAATAAGTCAAAAATAAAATATTTTAAAAATCCTTTCTGCTTCGTAAAATCCTGCCATACAATTTTTTGTAGCTCCTGTTTTAACAACATGCATTATTCTTTGATTTATAATATTACTAGTTAGCCCCGTGCGAACATTCTACCCTTTGTAAATCATTGTTTTAAAAGCGATAACAGGTTCATCTTGTAACCAAACTTTAGCCTAGAACTTGAACTGGACATTGAAGCATTGAATGCCCGTCATGGCAGGCCTATTAAAGCGTCGATTCAATTGCAAACTGATTTCTTGTTGTTCTCGTATCTGGCCACCCTCATACGGAATAGGGGTCATGAGGAGGTGTTTCCCTACATACTCCCTGATGTATTACCCTCGCATGATCCTCACGTGTTTCTGTCATGTACCCCCATATCTATGTACCTCCATATTTTCCACATGCGTCTTTAAAAATTTTCTCCAAATATTCTCATATGTTTCTCAAACATTCTCATGTATTCTCCGAATGTTCTCTCAAAAGTTTCCGAAAAGGTTCCTTGACCAAATGTTCCCTCGCCAACATGCCCTCCCCCCAGTTCCTTAAAATGTTTCCTTAAATATCTCCACAAATGGTTCCTCAGGTGTTGCCACAAATATTTCCTCAAATCATCCTCGCATGTTCACCGCATCATCCTCACTTGTCGACTTGGAAATTAAAATGGAAATTCAAAATAGTTATTTATGCACCACGCGCGTTTTAGGCGTTCTAACAATCGAGCGGCGACAGAAAGGTCTCTAGCCAAAAGCCCTTGGGCTATTTGTCACAGCTTGATCTTTAGAACCAGTTAACGCCCGTGATACATACACGATTTTATTTTTTACGTTAATTTAATGATTCAGATTTACTTATTTAATTAGTTAACTAACGTTAACTTGACTCGGTTTGTCATTTCATATTACCCTCTCCTAATTCCCTCCATAAAAGAGAATGTAGCATCATTCAACTGCTTTCATATTTCGCTCGTAACCACGATCCTCCCGATCCAGGTAAGTTGTGCAATGCTTATTGAGCTTTGTATCGAAGGCAATTCCAGGCAATAACCTATCAGTAAAAAGAATAATTTGTTTTTATTACGAAATACGTACGATAAACGTTACGGCGGTGTGTAGTGCGGTGCCTCTCCTTCCGGATGAAATGGGAAGTTCTGAAAGGCTAGAGTACCCAGAAGTGCGGCGTAGTGTTTTATGGGTTGCACATGTGCCTGACATAAAAATATGACACATTCTGCGAACGTCTGTGATTTTCGACTTAAATCTCTTTAATGCCCTTCAGCGGGATAATTCCTTATCCTGCAGTACTATACTTGCAGGGTTTTGTGTCCATAGTGCCCAATATAAGATAATAATCCTTAGCAAAACATTTAGAGGAGTTAATAATAATAATAGTAAGAAGTAGAATTATAATAATTCAGCAGCAATGCTGTTTTCAAGCCTGCGGAGTGTGAATTTCGTATTAACAAAATTCGAACGGAGAGGTTGCGTCTGTTAGTAAAAATTATCGTCCAAACCTTGACGAATGTCACCAGGTTTATCATGAGTCCACATTCCCTTTGAGTTTCCGGCAAAGGACGGATGTGCACTTCCTCCCGGGTGTTAATTTTGCTGATCGTCTCTCACGTTAAAGCTGAAGGAACAAACACTAGACACGCTGACAAAATGAACTCTGCTAACGATTCCATCACAACTATATGATCGGGCTCAGAAAGCTATTAAAATCACATTGAAATTACGAGGATAAGTCAATAAATATATGTGCTTTCGTTCTTACCGTCTGTAGGGGTTGCCTGTAGAGATTTACGCACTGGAAGCACTTATGATGACACCGTTCACTTTGCTTGTGGCTTTTCAAGTTTCAGCTTTACCACCTCAAGCTCGCTTGTGCTGTTACGACGTCAACCTAGCTGCGCCACTCTCCGTTTTGTACTGAACAAGACCAGGCTTCTTCGTAATCCACTTTTTGTGATCTGAATGTGTACCTGAAGCTGAAATTTATATCCCGCGCGCTGATTCAAAGTCAGCGCCCTGATTGCAAGCAATCGACGAGTGACCATTGATGATCTGGCAATATATGTGATATTGATGAAGTGGCCTTATGCACAATACCAATGGTTTTCCATTTGAGAATGTCGAGATGGATTCTTCAAAAAGCCCACATTCTCATGCGGCCCATCCACGATATTTAGAAAATATTCCAAGCTTCAGAGATACGGGTTTTGGCAATAGCTGTGAGATTTTCGAAAGAAAATTGTGTATACTAGTTCCTAGTCTTAAAGACACAACTGTGCAAATTTACGGACGATGATATTATTAAAAGAAAACTGCGTTAGAAACATTAGCAAGTTATGCATTATTCACTAAATTTTTATTCTTTCAAACCCATTTCTCAGCTGTTGTCCTTACCAGACTGAACCTAGACTCCTAAAGAACTCCAAATTATACATAGATGTCCTGTGTCACTAGACCGGATTTTTTGTGTTTCAGTAATAAGTTAATATCAATTTCTTGAAGTTGAAAAAAATTGAGTTTTTTGTCAGTTAAATGGATCGCGTGGCTCCGTGGTTTTGAGTTTTACCCCTGGGTGCCAATATTATTTCTAAAATCCTCAGTCACAGGACGGGATCCGAGAATTTTGAGAAATTTGCCCACCACCATATTACAAGGATGCTCTGACGTATAGTTGTTAGACCGCTATTGACATTATTTGAGGGAAATTTCGTGTTTCACTTCGGAGATATTACATGTTCTGTCGGCAACTTTGTGCCACTCCATTCCCGTACCACTTCCAACAATTTAGCGCCCCGTACATCGCTTCAGCACATACTGTTCTTTCCCTCTCCATCCTCCTGTTTATTTTGATCTCATGCTAGTGAAGCACGTTTCATATCCTCGCTAGAGTACACTCTGCTCCAATATAAGCTGTCATGCTTTATGCCTCTTCTAGTAATTTATACAGGACGCTTCGATATGCGACAATGGAGAGCTGCAGGACATGCAATAGACCTCAGTTCTCCTCGAGGTAACCTTTATGCTAGGCGAACGTGATAGTTTAAATTCGGATTAACTTTCTCTCAACGTAACATAATGTTTGCTAAATGAGCGCAAGAAGAAGCAATTTTTAAAATATTACTGTAATTTTTATTCCGACATTCATTCGAAAATTGTAATGCTTTTTTTAAAAATAAAGACCAATCCGTAGTATATCAGTGTATACCACATGGAATTTATTTTTAAACTCACACCGATCTGTAGGATTTATCGGATTTCTAAAAAAATATTTATTAAAAGAATAACTTGGGAACTCAGAAACAGTTTTCGAAATTATTTCAAAATCTGAATTTCTGTTCGGTAAATTGACTTCAAATGGAAAAGATATCAAGAAACCGTCACGTCCTGGAAAATGAATAAAATAGTTTACATTTTTACTTTCCCGTATACGTACGTGTACACGCAGTGATATACGTAGTATAGGGAAAGTTATGTAATGCTGCGCGAAAAAATGGCCAATTTTCGGGGGAAAAAAATTAATTGCCGAGCTGTGAAAACGAAAATGTGGATAAAACCAGTTGCTAAATTAAGAAAAATATCCCTTAACACATGGTGTAGCCAGAAATCCTGTTTTGTGGTTCCTTGATACCGAAAAACCAATTGAAAGGAAAACGTCTGTCTATCTGTCCGTCTGTCCGTCTGTGAACACTGCTAGCGCCTAAACCATACGTACGATTTCTTCCAAACTGAATATTCCCCGGTCGATCTGGTTCTAGTCGAAGCTTTGAAAAAGATCCTTCAAAATTTGGGAGTTTTTTACATGAAGCCCCTCGGGGATTTTCAAAATTTTCTCAAAAACGGCTCCAAATTTTTCTTTAAATTTCTTTTATGAATAGAGTAAAATACACTTACTAACGTGGCATAGTCCCGATTATCACGGAAGAATATGAATTTTCGAAAATTGTGAAAGTTTGAATTTTTTCGGCGTCTTACTCCAACTACAAAATTGAAGATAGAGATTTTTTCTTCAAATAAAATTTGTTCTGCATATTGCGTTCTTTCATAAAGCTCAGGTAAATGTTTTTCAAAATTTTAGTAGTTTTCGTGCAATATTGCGTGCAATATGTGCAATTTTAAAAAATTACAAAAACAAGATTTTCTCAAAACCGGCTCCAAATGTTTTCTTTAAACTTTTGGTAGGTATAGTGGTAAATGTACTAATAATAGTGCTATTACACTCTTTAGTATAGCATAACGTTTATTTTGGGTTATTTTTTGTTTTTTCAAAAATTACATAGTTGTAATTTTTTTGAAAGATCTCTCACATCTTTAATATGCACATAACTAGCAATTTGTAAAGATTATTATATGTGTGAGTGTAAGTACTTCAAGTAACTTCAAATAAAGTATTTTGAAAATTCAAACATTTTCTGTGAAAATGAGCTTCAAATTTCGTATTTTTAGTAGTGCCAAAACGCCATTTTCTCTTAAACGGTACATAATTTTTAAAAGAAAATTGCCATTTATGACTAGGTTTTTGTGTTCTTTAATATTCTAAAATTAATGTTTCCGTTCTACCAATAGGAAACCGAAAAATTAAGAAAACAACTAAAAAATGTACTTTTGGCGATGATAGATGACAGCTGGCAAGAAAGAGTTTGTGGCAATTATGAATAGCTAGCGAAGACCCAAGGAAATAGAAAATTAATACCGGAAAGTTTGTGCCATTCTGTAGCACCACTAGTTCTTTTTACTCTCGCCCATATACGTAAGTGTGTAACAATCGTCAACAATGTTTAGCCTCCTAAGATTCCCTGTCTTATTTTTTTCATTATCACATATCACGATAAATGAAAGTGCCACATGTACCCTTCGAAGTCGAAAATAATCCTACCAGAAAATATATGAACTCATGTTCTTTATTTAACCACTTCCTCCATCTACACAATGGTGACAAAAGCAGATTTCAACCAGAGCAGCGAACACAGAAGGGCCGTGCCAACCGTGGCGAAAGTGCTTAAGACAAATTGGCGCTGCGTGTGGAGGGGTCCTTGCCCGACGCCGACGCCTCCGACGCCTCCGACGCCCCCCCTCCCCCAGGCCTCCCTGCGCGCAACGGCGGCGCATAGACCATCTTCCACAGCCCGCCACGCCGCGCCGCGCCGCGCCACGCCGCGCCTGGAAATGATGTTGATTTATTTAGACCGGCCATTACGATTGTCCTTCGGTCTGCTTCACAGCCGCCGCCGAGGCGTCTTCGTCTGGGTCTTGGTCGCGCGGGAAGGAGTCACTGGTGGGACGTGCGCGGCGTCCCGATCAACCGGGAAATGACCGTCGCGGGCGGGACGCTGCATTAGAGTGAGGAGGATATTAGCTTCGACGGGGAAGTGAGCGAGGTAGGGAACTGGCAGAGGTGGCGAGAGCTCTGTATGACGTTGGCTGGAAGACAAATTACATGGAAGTTTTTTTGTTTGTTTTTTTTACTGATTTCAGAAGACAAGTTTTGGACTGCTCCTTGACACTATGTGGATTAATCATTGATAAATAGTTTCTGAATGCAGTGAGATTTATGACGAGATACCAATAAATCCTGACGATAGACATTGACTCTCTCATAACTACCCTATAATTATATTTTGTTTATTTCTGTGTGAGTTTTATTCGACATCCGAAAACTCTATTGCAGTAGTGAATTTAACATAGTGACCAAAAGCATGTAGGAGTATATGATACAGATTCAAGTTCATATTCACGTAATATTAGAAAACAGATAGCAAAACACACATTGCTTTTTCATCCGGCGAACATTACAGTTCTATTAACAAAAAAAGTGTTTATGAGCGACCAGAGCTTTCTTATGATACTATTCTGGATAGCTGACCACATGCACATGCGCACAGCGTACTGTGGTGGTGCACATCTGTAAAGGGTGTTGCAAACCCCTGAGACTCTGTCATAAAAAGTACGCACTGTTAAGTATGCAGTATTCTATCACAAAAACGAATTGAATTTCGGGCGGTTTTACACAAAAAAGCCCTAGTAGCAGAAAGGGAAAGCCCGCTCTTAATTCTCAACGGACATTAGTCTAAACCGAACAGAGGTAAAAGAAACAAAACAAGACTGTTGAGTAACAGCTCGTGTAAACGTAATAAATTTAGGGTGTTGACAAATTCAGAACTTCCTAAATAAGACAAAATTATATCACGAGAATAAGCTTTTTATTGCTATAAGCTATTTATTGCATTTACAGACCTCCAACAAAGTGAGCTTCAGATTATTTCACTTTCTTGGAAAATCTAGAGATAATTCTGAACAAAATTAGTAAACTCTCTTTTAAATCCATTGTTGTAAGTGGAGATTTCAATATTGATTTTCTGAGAGAATCCCACGAAAAAGAGCAGTTTCTCAATTTACTTCATTCTTTTAATTTAGACATTACAGTGAATGTACCTACACGGAATACGCTTAAATCACAAAAAGCATTAGATCAAATTATAATTAACAAAACCACAACTACATATGAAATAATAACGAATAATCTAGGATACAGTGACCACGATGCACAAATTCTTACAATTACTAAGAACATAAACACTGACACAATAAATAATACACGCATGTGCAGAGCATTCACTAAAGTTAATATAAAATTATTTACGGACTACTTGATGAAGGAATCAGGGGACGAAGTTTATAACGCTGTTGACACAAATGAAAAATATAATTTATTTTTCTCCAAGCTTTCCATTCATTTTAACGCGTGCTTTCCTCTTAAAAAGAGAAAATTAAACATTTCAAGCAAAAGTAATACTTGGATCACACAAGGAATTAGAACACCGTGTAAAAACAAACGTACGCTTTACTTTATTTCTAAACATCATAACGTATCACCCGGTTTCCATATATACTTCCGAGAATATAAAAGAATTTTAAGAAAAGTAATAGTTCAGGCAAAAATAATGAAAAATAGTCAGGACATTTTGAGCGCTAGTAACAAAACTAAAGCAATGTGGGATATCGTAAAAAATACAACCACATCATCTCGATACCTTGTAGAGAATGTTATTTTAAAGGATAATGAAAGAGAAACGAGTAATCCGGAAAAAGTTGCCAATCTCTTCAACAAACACTTTTCCAGAATTGCGTCTGATCTCACGAAGGGACTAAAATTACAAAATTCAACATTTTACACTTCCCAAAAAATTTCAGATACGATGTTTATTCCCGAAACCTCTCCCAACGAAATCCTCAGAATAGTCAGTAAACTAAAAAATAAATATTCATCTGGTTTAGATGAATTTCCGGATTGTTTATTAAAAACTTGTGCACCTGCCTTTACACATCCGTTAAATCACATTTTCAATGCTTCTTTATGTACAGGAATATTTCCAGATATTTTCAAAACATCAAAAATTAAGCCACTTTTTAAAAAAGGGAACAAAAATGATATTCAAAATTACCGGCCAATTTCTCTTTTGTCAGTTTTCTCAAAAATATTAGAAAGGCTTTTCTACTTACGAATGGAAACATTTCTCAGGAAAAACAGAGCGTTTTCAGACTCACAACACGGTTTTAGAAAATCAAAATCTACGGAAACTGCCATTTTTTCTTTTCTCAAAGATGTTGCTTCATCAATAGACCAAAATGAAATTCCCATTGGAATATTCTTAGATCTCTCGAAAGCTTTTGACGTTATTGACCATAAGATCTTGCTCTCAAAATTACCTTCGTATGGAATTCGTGGTATTGCCCTAGATTGGATAACTTCGTACCTTAAACATCGGACTCAAAGAGTAGAAATACCATACTGGCAGGAAAGGACATTACATACTTATGTTTCCAATTCTTTGCCAATTGTGCATGGGGTCCCGCAAGGTTCGATCTTAGGTCCTGTTCTCTTTCTGTTATATGTAAACGATATGCCCTCCTCTATTAAAAATGGAAGAACGGTTCTGTTTGCTGATGACACGAATGTTCTTTGCAAAAAAGAAGCAGTAAATAGTACAATTTCAGAAGTTTCAAATTGGTTTAATAATAACAAATGAATTGTTAACGAAAGAAAAACTGTTTCAATGCATTTTTGCATCTCAAATCGGAAATCGCATGTTCCATTGAAAATGAACAATATGCAATTAGCTGATGTTGAGGCAACAAAATTTTTAGGTCTTTCAATTCAATCAAACCTCAAATGGAATGTACATATAACAGAATTAAACACTAAATTAAGTTCATTATGCTATGCATTCAGAATTCTTTCAAATTCTGTCAGCCTTCATACAGCTCGTTGCGTTTATTTTGCAAATGTGCATTCCCGCCTGAGATATGGCATAATATTCTGGGGAAGCTCATCCTGTAGTATTCAGACCTTCAGATTGCAAAAGAAAATTATTCGAATAATGAAAAAATGCCTTCCACGTGATTCCTGCAAGCCTCTTTTCATTGAGCTGGGAATCCTACCATTGCCTTGTCTATTTATTTACGAATCTGTAATATTTGTCAAAAATGACCTACTTAACGGAGGGAACATATTTTCATGCAATATTGATATTTATAATTACAACACGCCGTAGAAATCACGTGCATCAAGTGTCAGTATCAACAGCTCAGTACAAGAAATCAACATACAATACATGTACGTTATTTTACAACGCATTGCCAGATGACATAAAACAATTAACGTCGGTATACAAATTTAAGTTAAAAGTAAAATCTTTTCTGCTGCAAAACTGTTTCTATACAATTAGAGACTATACTGATCGTGAAAAATAATGTAACAAAACAAAGATATATAATGAATTAGTTTATGTTTGCATTGTATACATTTTAAAAAATATTTAATACGCCTGTAACAAGTAATGTACTTCAGCTTCCGGGTCAATAACCCCCATCTCGATCAGGCTTTTGTCCAGTTTCCCTGATCCATAGAGCAAATGCTGAGATGGCCCCTTGTTTTGCTTCTGGACGTAAATGTAGCTTCACTGTGCGCACGTTTTGTTGAGCACTCCTTTTGCTTGTAGTTCATTTACAGTTGAAATTGATTTTCTCTCACTCGGGAAAAAAACATTTTTCAAATATTTTTATTTTTCCAAAATTTATTTTGTAAATTCATTTTTTCGTTTTCTATTTTTTTTATTCTGGCCCTCAAGAAAATGTGCGCAGATAAATCTCTTTCCCCATACGTCATATACAGTTTTTACTGTTTTTTTGACTAAATAAATAAATAAATAAGCTAGGAAGACAAAATTTGAGAATGAATGGTCACAATTCATCATTTAATCGAATCACTTTTTCCGGTTAGCGTGGAGCTTACCACCACTCATTATACACCGACAAACTGAGCTGGGAGAACGACGCTAAGTGGCCAGCTCTCTAAACCTAACAGTCATTCTCTTTACTATCTGACCTAATTGTTTTAAAGTTTAATTCGATAAGTACTACTATAATTGCTGCAGAGATGTACCGAGATATCCTAAGGGAAATTTTGCTTAAAATAAAATGAAATAATAGCTCAATTCGAAACATTGGTACCCCGCAATGACAATATGGCAGTAGCATGTTAGATTTACAAAGAGGAGGTAAGATAGCCATATTAGGCATTGGAAGAATTAGATGCAAATATTACGATGCAAATATTAAGATTTAGCAATGTTCGAGGCTGGAATAAACAAGAAATGGTCGACAATGAAACATGTTGTGGCCCAGGGCAAAATTACATCCAGAAAGTTAGAAGACAAACAAAACACGTGATGTTTCAGCGAAACCGTAATTCTGGTAGAAAGTTGTTGGTTTAGTGAAGAAATGTCGTTGGCATTTAAAATTAAATGTCACAGGTGTTGTCATTGCCAACAATGTTATTTATTTTAAGAGCAGCTTTCGATGGCTTATCCATCATCATCAGTTTTCTAGTACAAGAAATAGCAAACAATTAATTAAACAATTAAAAGCAAGAGATAAGCTGTTTTATTGTCATCTCTTGCTTTTAATTGTTTAATTAATTGTTTGCTATTTCTTGTACTAGAAAACTGATGATGATGGCTAAGCCATCGAAAGCTGCTCTTAAAATAAATAACATTGTTGGCAATGACAACACCTGTGATCATTTAATTGGTAGAAAGTATTTTGATCGCGGTTATGAGCACATGGAAAGCTATGTAGTCTCTGCCGCAGGCATTTGAGAAGACATTTAGTCGTCGCCGCAGCGAGCACATGAGAAGGTATTTGATCGTGGTAGTGATTCAAGTTGTCAGAACGTTTAGGTAGAGCGATCTGAAAAAGTATCGAATATGAATGTCCATCCGAGGCATCCACGAATGATTCTATGTAAATAGTTTTTATTAGTCAATAGGAGATTTAGGGACATTCCATTCCATACAATATCAACATCAAGAAAGAAAAGCATAAGATTCCTGGTGGTCGTCCAGATTCTTCGGGGGAAAATTCTTCATTTCAGCAGCACGCGGTCGGCGAGGAAAACCCTCACCAAACCGCATGCGTCACGGAAAACATCGTACAAGTTAACGTAATCATTCTTTGCAAAGAAAATATTAGACAAACATCAAGGTCTTTAATAGATAAATGGAAGTTATATTTAGAATTAATGGCATGCCAAAGAGAATTTATAAAGTAAAATTTGTAAATAGAATAACAAAATTGGATTAATAAATTGTGTGACTGTGTTATTGAAGAAGGAAGGCTGATTTTTAATAGATAGACTCCGCAGATCAACCACTTAGTTTTTTTTGCAGAAGTGAATTCCTAGCCCATAATGGATGTGTCATCGGCCCACGTAAGTAATAATCAATTAAACAAGAACATGGGAATAGGGCATACATAACTAATAAGAATGGTATAAAGTTTAATTATTTTCAATGCATAGATATTGAAACGTTGCACTGCGTCAACATTTTTCAGATATAACAGACAAAAAAAATGCTTCAAACTTCAGGGAAACAAAAAAGGGTAGACTCTGAAGAGGAATACGTGCAAAAATAATGTTCCAGCGAATATTATTTAATTATCCATCACTATGTGCCTCAAAGCACTTATTACGTGGATGCACTAACAATAAAACTCTGAAAATTAAAATTATCGTGCAAAAATGCTCTTTTGAGTATATTGTATCGTGAATGTAACAATAGATTTTCTTCGGCTTTTACAGAAAAATGACCCTCATTCTCAGCTTGCCAAACTATCTCAAAACGTACTTTTGTTTTGTCAGTGATACGAGAAGTGCAAATATTTGCTGACAGTGTTAAACCGTCCCTTCTTCGTCATCTCGCCACATTTCACGTAAATTCCTTAGTCAATTGTCATCACATTGGTTTAAGAAATGTTCATGCAAATACGTTAGATATTTTTGCAACAAACATGCATTCTTTTGAAGTCTTTGAAATTTTAGTATTTTGTGAAAGGTACCAAAAATAAACGACACATGACCAAATAAAATGACCAAGAATTAACATAGAATGTAGATGTAGAAACTCAAGATAGTTTTCTGTGAGAAGCGTTAGTCATCTTATGCTTTCAAATTTTTTACTAGCTTTTCTCCTTGAGGTTGCCAATATGCCATTCAAATCGTTATTGCAAGTAGTGGGAGTGATAACATCAAACAAAAATAATTCTCAAAGATTATTGAAAATAAAAGTATTCAAATTCTGGAAGCTGTAAATATAAATACGTTATTTTTCCTAACAAGTCTGCTACAAAGTACTGCTTCGTTTCGGAATCATTCGGGCTGTTTCCGAATTCCGTAAACGTTTCTTTCATAAATCACAAGCCCGTCCCCACACATAAATATAGGGACTATCACGAATACAGGAAGCATTGACTAGCGAGTGTGAATGTTCAACGTTGTGACCATGAGCCACAATATTTACGAGCTTACCAACGAGGCTTTTAGTCACAAATATTTGCTTCGTAACTATAGGTCAAGTATTCACCGTGACAAAGAGGCACAAATATTCAGTTTAAAAGCACAGAGAAGAATCATATGCGAGTATGAGTTGTCGCTTGCGAATATGTAGACTTTGCATACGATATCTTTACTGAACACTATACAAATGGATATCGATTCAAATTGAATTCACATCGTTTAAAACTTTCAGTCCTCTAAATGCATTACTATACCTTATTATAGTGCAACTGGCACTACTACATCTTATTATAAACATCTACACAGAGGTGACAAAAATTATGGGATACCAGTAGGCAACTACAACGATGGCAATAGTATCGCGTACAAAAAGTACAAAAGGACAATGCATTGGCAGAACTTTCATTTGTGTTCATGTGAAAAGATTTCTGACATGATTATGGCCGCACGACGGGAATTAATACTTTGAATGCGGAATGATTATTGGAGCTAGACGCAAGGGCCATTCCATTTTGGTAATCGTTAGGGACTCCAATATTCCGATATCCACAGTGTCAAGAGCATGCCGATAATTTGCAACGGGCACACGAGGCAGCAATAGGAACGGCACTAGACGTGTTTGTCCCTACATGTTTGACGTTCGGTTGTTTTGGTTGAATTTGGACTATACTACCTGTTTTACTCACAAGAGGTCCTCCTCATCAACTCTCTGTTATCGGCGACTCTGCGCTTGCGCTGGACGGCGACACGTGTTCCGAGACCTTGCGACTTTTTAAACGTATCTTCATAACTCTTTGTGTATTTGCCTTCGAACTGTTTGTCTTTATAATTAACCATTTCTAAATTACGCAATAACTGATCCCTAGGAAAGGGGTTTTCATGTAAATGCATATAAATACTGGTACAGGATACCAACATATAATAATCTGTTACTTTCTCGCCTTTACTTCTTAAGAAGAGAAAGCATTGTAGATGAGTAAATGCGAATTTTCGACTGGAAAACTTATTGCCGGGTTCATGAAATGAAAAAGTGGATAAATGTTGTTCCTAAACATAGAAAATTATTTTCTCTAACACGTTATGTTATCAAAATTCACGTTTTGTGCGTCCATGTTACCGAAAAATTGATTGTTGGCAAAATGTTCGTCTATCCGTCTATGTGTAGTCAATGCTAGAGCCAAAACCGTTCAGCCGACATGAGTGGTAAGGTAGTGCGTGTGTGTGTGTGTGTGTGTGTGTGAAGAGGAGGGACAAGAATGAGGAAGGTAAGATAGCGAGCGGTCATTGGCCCGTTTTTAAGGGTACTGCTCAAGAATTCGCCTGTTAATGATTGAAAAAACACGGCAAACTACCTATCCCAGTTGCGGATTGCCTCCATACGGCGGCTGAAGCCGACCTGACCTAGCTATTTATCTAGGTCGTGTCGATGATCTCGCACTATCGGCACGCACATCCTAGGATCTTCCGGTCAACGTTGATGTAGAGAAAACCTAAATAATGGATTTTTCTGGGAAGCATGTTGACATACCCTCCCTTCGATCCGCCAATGGCAATGAAGAAAGACCGTTCTTGAGAGTCTCGTGTATATTTTACTCGTACGTTCGTATTTTGTATTTCATGTAAACCTAACATTGTTTGGTGAGGACGAAGTTACCAATTACTTCTGTAGAATTATAACACTCACTAAGCCACTCCAAATCCATTTTGAACCATCGAGCACTTCGGGTTCGAAAATTTAAAAATTATGGAGCAATTTTAAACATTATCATGATTTTTTTAATTTACATATTTAAATTTTTTCCTACGTATTTTTGAAACATATGTATAAGAACATACATAGGGATTATCTCCTTATATATTCCGTCTCCTTTGTATCACTTCAGTAATTTCATTAAAACCTTTAACGTTTTGTTTTAATTTAACCACGTACTAGATTCCCTGCTACAATTTGCTACAACACCTACTAATACTTCTCTATAGCGATCCCCTGTACAAGGACACTTACTTGATGCCTCCTCGTATGCTATTGTCTATCCAGTAACATTGACAAATAATTTGTGAATCACCTCCCACTTCAATGAAAAATTTCGAGGATGATGAAACTGCGTGAGTGACGGCTTCAGACACACCTCTCTCAGTCACGCGGATGACGCGAGATCTGTGACCCTAGTGACAGTGCATGTAAAGACAATGTAGTCCTGGCTTTCGAACAATTCGTACAGCATGTGGTAGTACATCGTCTTCGCGGGGTATTTACAAAAAGAAATGAAAATATAAAGTAAATCGTAACTATTCATGATACAATAATCTTAAATGGAATGTGAAAATAATACGAAAGGAACATTCTTTGCTGACTTCCCCGGGATATAAAGCGATGAGCTGTCACTAAGATCAAATTAGGGTCATCACGTGAATATCAGTCAATGTAAATTACCTAACCCGCATACAACGTATCGCACTGCAGGGCATGATCTTAATGAGATTACTATCAAGATGAATGCGAGCCACGTGCTCGTGTGAAGGGTCTCCGTGCACAGTTCACCAGCGAACGATTTCACTCGTGACTCATCTCCAAGGACTCCGCCCGCCCAACCAGATGTTCCCAATTGCATTAACAAATTGACGCCGGTTAATAGGCCTGAATTAACGCGTACTTGATTTGGCCAGTCCCTTTAGCTCCTAACTCTTCAGAGCGAAGCTTGTTTAGTGGAACACTTTCTCATGGCAACCTTTCTTAAGTTTGAGATAATAACGGGAGAGCGGCCTTTCTAATTGGGAGAGCGAAAACGAATGTGTTCCTTATATTCTACGTAAGCATACGGTGTAAATTGATCTATTGTAATAGTCATCGTTCGTAATGACTGAATACCACTATTAGTCGATTTTTTGCCATAAAAAGAATACTCTAAATACAAACATATCAAAAAGCATACCGGGAGAGTTGGCACAGGGCATCAAGTGATGTCAATGCAATGCCTCTGACCGGGAGGTCCTAGATTCGAGTCCCGACCCCGAGAGGATTTCCGACACTGGCTAGATAGCCACATTGAATTCAAACGCAGCCTGAAGGAGAATTCTAACGGCCGGCTGCTCTGATCGGTAGTCTTCCGTGTTTTTTTATCAACACCAGGCTAATGCCGAAGCAGTACTCTACCAAACGGGCTACGGACCGCGTGCTACCATCTTTTCTTCCCATTCCTTGTCCTGTCTTCACCCCTTACTTACAGACATTTACGTGCCGGGAGACCAGTCTGGAGCTTGGAGCTTGTCCCAGCTGGGGCGGTGCATCGCTGGTGGGAGATGCCTGGTTGGGGACACCCGTTTAGCCGACGATAGGTCGCCGCCGAATCTCACCATTCAGTGGGGGAATATCGTCGCCACCTCTCCAGGAAAACATGCACTATACTTACGGGACTAATAAACTTTTCCTTTGACGCGACCGGAATCATCAATCAAGTATCATTTAACTGTAAGAACTTAAAATGATTGAAGTTGTCATGCAAATTAAAATAAACCAAAATGAAATGTTAAAACCATTTGGTATTAAATATTCAGCCCTAGAGTATATTATTGTAAAATATTATTTAAGAGGAAACTAATGTTGGAAATAGCTACAGTTTTTTTATATGTAAGGAGGGAAGTAGGTTAAATGTTACTGATGGTGTTTGATTTAATTTGTCTGTCGGTTCACAGGAAGCCTCTAATCATATAATAAGTATACTACTAATCTGGTACTAAGGGTTGACTTAAAGTGGCGTCAAGATTCTAGATTTCTCTTGTGAGCCAGCAACATGTACACTCAAACTTCTTCATTATTTCGTTACTTGCAATTCACAATTACCAACGTCTTCGAGAGTCGAATTTCATTGTAAACAAAGAAAATCAGCAACGTCTCTAGCCTATTCAGAGGACGCTACTCTCCCATTCTGAGAAAATGTTCGACACCTTGCAAGAGGCCGCGCTAGGCGACTGCATCGCAACGAACGTGGCAGCCGTCACGCGACTGTGGGGGTGAGTACTCGCGCGCCGCTTCGCATTTTGATCGACGCGAAGGCGCGTGGGCGGGCGGCAGTGCAGTGGGATCACCACCCACGCAGGGATTACGATGCACCGAACGTTATACGACGGCAGGGAACGAACCACCGTGCAACGGCTCTTTCAGGGAAGTACTTCTGTTTATTACGAGTTCCGTCCAAGAAGTGACAATACAAGCATACGAGACAATGGACGTGTTTATTAGCCTAAGGTAATAAAAGCCACCCAAGTCGCTTGTCCCTTTCGACTTTGTCCAGCGATTGCTCTGTCCCAGAATATATTATTTCCAGTGGGGTTTATCAAATTACGGTAGGAGACCTCCAGACTTAATCCTTTATCACTTATATATTGACCACAGGAAAAGATTACGTCAAGTTGCAAAACACGATTTTGGAGGAATACATCCTAGGGAGTTTTGATACCTACAAAGTGTGATTAAAAACATATTTTTAACGTCTTTCAACAGTTCGACTGTCCTTCTGTGTACAATATTGACTGCTAAACACAGTATTTTCCCGAGAATGGATTTTTTACGATTAATCTAGCTGATGTTATTCGCCGTTCGATCTTCAGGCCCTGGGAAATTTGGAGCATCTTTTTCATTCGGGAGATCTTACATAAAGCCCGTAGAATATTTTCAAGATTCCCAAAGATGGCTTCAAAATATTTGTTTTCTCGCTGGAGTAGAGCAAAATCCACTCACAAATTGTTGATTGAAAGAGTACAATGGTTCAATTGTTTTCAAACTTCTATATTATTGAGGAATTTTTAATGGCTTACATTCTTCAAAATGAAAGCTTTAAACGATAGCATGTACAACTGATTCAAAATACGAGTTGTGTTTTCGTAATTTTTTAGTAAAGTCCCGAGAATTTGGCGTAAATACTCAAACAAGATTTCCTCCAAAACTTGATTTTTGTCTATGAATTTTTACTCGAATAGAGAAGAGTGTACTTGTGGTTAGGATATAGATAAGATTTTTACCAAAACCTCTTAAATATCGAAAATTTTAAAATTTCAACTTTTATAATAGCTTTGGAGAATATAATAATAGCTTTGAATGCGATCAAGTTCAGCCCGGTCAAATATTGTTGCCGGTTAGGGACGGCACTTGCAGCGGCATGCGTTGCTTTAAATGAGAAGATCCCCCCTCCCCAGAAAAAACATCGCTGACCGCGAAAACATATGCGACAGAGTTCAAATGTGCCAAATGTTTACACAGGTTCAATTAGTAGACTATAGTTACGTATCACCTAAAAATAATGGGTAAAAGAGTGATCAATTGTAGCACCACTAGTTGTTTAGATATTACCTACGTAACTTAATACCGCCATACGTGGCGAACCTCAGGCATGAAAAACCAATTAATTTAATGGACTATATGAAGAAGGCAAGAAGGTGGAAGATGGTATATATAATCGTTCTCGGGCATCAACTGAAACAACCAGTCGGAAGCTCTTCACTGTATATGCAAGCCACCTCCTCTAACTGATCTTCCTCCTCCTCATCGCTCTCGTGAGCTACTGGCATCTCAATGCTCTTCTCCGGCGTCGGCACCAATGTCTCTGCCGCCGCCGCAATACACACACGTCTGTCCTCATGACACACACTGGTTACATCCCTCCAAAGCCTCTGCCTTCACTCCAATCCCATCACTGCTCTCACTCCACCATTGAAAGAGCCTTCACAACCCACTCCTAATATCACATCTCCGATACCATACTCCCCACCCCGTCACCCCAGCCCCGATCCCTCCCTGGCTGTCGCCTGCGTCACCGCTGAGCCCGCACCGTCGTGCATTTCCCGTTTTACGCTGCGCTCGCTCGGCGAGCGACGCGCGCTGTTTTAAGACTCTCGCAGCCCTGCCCGTGGCTCGGCGAGTGCGCGCACCCACGCGTGCAGTGGACTAAAGTGCGAAAGAAACGGACGGGCCGTAAATTCCAAGCGTTCGTTACCAGCGCCCCCGCGCGCGCGCAGCTGCGCCTCGTGCAATTTGAATGGCGCCCGCGTCGCCCGCCCCGCGTCGCTGCCCTGCGTCGTTCACCCAACGTCGCTCGCCCCGCGTCGCTCGCTCCCGTCTCGCCCCTTGACTCGCCCCCGACTCGCCCCTTGACTCGCCCCCGACTCACACCTTGACGCGCCCTCGACTCGCCTCTCGACGCGCCCCTCGACTCGCCTCTCGACGCGCCCATCGACTCGCACCTCGACTCTCCCCCCGACTCACCCCTCGTCTCGCCCCTCGACTCGCCCCTCGACGCGCCCCTCGACTCGCCCCTCGACTCACACCTCGACTCGCCTCTCGACGCGCCCCTCGACTCGCCTCTCGACGCGCCCATCGACTCGCACCTCGACTCTCCCCCCGACTCACCCCTCGTCTCGCCCCTCGACTCGCCCCTCGACGCGCCCCTCGACTCGCCCCTCGACTCACACCTCGACTCGCCTCTCGACGCGCCCCTCGACTCGTCCCTCGACTCGCCCCCGACTCACCCCTCGACTCGCCCCTCAACTCGCCTCTCGACTCGCCCCTCGACTCGCCCCTCGATTCGCCCCTCGACTCGCCCCCCGACTCACCCCTCGTCTCGCCTCTCGATTCGCCCCTCGACTCCCCGCGTCGTCCCGCGGCGTCCCGCCTCTTCCTCCGCGCGTGCGTTCGAGTGCCAGGCGTAGACGCAGCCCGCTCTCCCTCCTGCTGCACGCGCCCGGCATACGAAAGTGCGCAAATACACTGCTGGCGCAGACGGATCAGGTGACTGGAGAGAGTCGCAGTCTGCCCAGGAATTAATATTTTAGTGCGTTTTGCGTTTGGTTCGCAACTTAAAAGTCACTAATTTCCTCTTAATATTACAGCAAAATTTATATAATATGTATATTATTCTTACGTTGAAATACAGTATTTCCAGTAGTTTGCAATTTCGCTATTGCTCATATCGTATAATAATTGTTAACTATAGTATTATTTGCACTTTCTGGCAAAAAACACGAAACAATCTTTCTAAAAGCAAATAATGGATTGAAAAGCCATTTTTCGGATATGTATTGAAGTGTTTAGAAGCGAATTGAAACTAGAACACTTGTCTTCGATGTGTGATATTGATTAAAAATAATTCATTAAAATTTCGAGAAGCTTTCATAAAACAACAAATGTACAGGGCAAAACCTTTACGTATTTATGAATTTTCGAAAAATGAATTTTCGTAATCTGCACATCAAAACTGACGAATAAGTTCATCATCAATATCGAGCAACAAATGAGATAGCAGATATTTAGTCTAAATACTACGCAAATACTGGAGAGTCTTTTTAAAAGAGCGAATATGCCTTTTTGTCCACAAATTAAACCTACAGTAATTTCCCATTATCAATTCTACTTTTCGAGTGGGGATACTGTGAATGTTATAAAATACAATTGCCTTCAGAAACGTCTACAGATCGTCCTTAATTAAAATATCTCAATGTCTCTTAATATAATATTTGGATAATACTATATATAATAAAGGTCAACAAATCTTCCTTATATTTAAACAGGCACTTAACGAAAGACTCAACCCAGAGATAAACGATATATACATAAATATGTTGAGTAAAATTCAAAAGAGTTAAGGCATGACAAGATTCTGTAAACATGTTCAAAATCCGTTTATTTCCAAGCTCGCCTTTCCCGCGTATTGATGAATGGGCACTTTTCCGAGCACCTATTCCGAAACTCTTTGTGGAAGGTACACATAAATAATTGCTCTGGACGTCACGTAAACACATGCGAAGTTTCCATCAGTAAAACACACAACGCCAAGGGATGATAAACGGAGCCGCTCTCTCAGCGCTTCGAAATTCCGTTACATCTCGCGCATGCAAAGCATCTCTGAAATCGAATCGCGGAAAACAAATACCACACTTTTTTGTATTAATTCTAGCACACTATGCACACAATTTATTTGCCGCGCTACTGATAATATATATCGCTGATACAAAATTTCACACTGAGTTTCCATTTTTTTGAATTTTCATTTTTTATATAATATCTAGGCAAACGTTTATAACAATTTGCACTACAGAATTCACCAGTTTTTTTAATGGCAAAGTACCGCTATTTTACTATAGGATTTTGGAGTCCGAATCTTTCTTAGTACTTTATTAGTCTCTTTTGTATCCAGTCATGAGTTGGGTCAAATGAACCACAATTCAAAAATGTTGATTCGCCTTTTGGCCGTCCAACATGTCTATAGCTATGTGGCAGATGTATTCAAGGATCACACAGGCGCCGCAAGCTCAACCCACCAATCACACGAATATATTCCTGCCTTTGTCATTATCACGGTAGCAACATATTTATTTATTTTATTAATTTTCATTGAAATGATGACAATTTTCCGTTTCTCCTCCGTAACTCTCTTCCGGGCTCGCTACATCTACGAAGCCGGGCTGGGTATCGCCATGCAGTGTTCAGTGCTGGTAGGAACTCCGCCAGTGCTGCGGGCGTGCTGAGCGTACTGGGCGAAACCTGCGCGGGAGTTACACAAGCTCCGGGCGAATGCTGTGCGGGTACTGCGTGTGTGGCTATGCGGCTGCTGCGCACGAGGGTGGGCGAATGCTGTGCGGGTACTGCGTGTGTGCCTATGCGGCTGCTGCGCATGAGGGTGGGCGAATGTTGTGCGCGTGAGGACACGGCAGCTGGGCGACAGGTTGCGGGGAAGGTCTGCGGGTGGCGTGTAGGGATGCGACATCTCCAACAACAAAAAGATGATGTTTTTAAATATCGATTTTTTTAAAATTGCATTAGCACGTTCATGCGGAGGAGAGAGATTTAATTTGACGGTGGTCGCGTTTATTAATTTTTAATTGAGAATTAACTTACAAAACACACAAAAATGACCGTAAAACATACAACAAAACGTGTATTATCGGATTGGATAATTCAAAAATTATATGGACTTCACTTAAAGCTCAATATTAGTAATTTTTCGCTCTTCGTCTCTTTAGTCTGAAGAATGTTCAATTTATGTATATCTGAAAATTATTATTAGGTTTTTATTACGATGGTCATTTTCATTAAAAATGAAATGTTAACTACGTAAAAACATACGACACAAACACATCGATGTTAAAAAACAACGGTTTAAAACAATATATGTGAAATCTACCAATGATGTTTTGCAAACATCGACGTCAATGACGTCTCCCTAGAGGCGGACGAGAGCTGTCCAGTGGCGGATGGGCGCTGTGCGTGGGTGGCTATGAGGGCGTAGCTCCGGAGTTGCCGGGACACAGATCCCGTCTCCACCACTGCGATTCGCGCTCTGCCGCCGCCGCCGCCGCCTGTGGAGGGTTATTCCGGGTCTCCTAATTGGTTTCGCTGCGGTGGAGCGCGAGAGTAAACAAACGCGCTAGCTTACGCGATCGCCCGCAGGCGTCTACAAGGCACGCACTCAGAGTGCTCGTGCAGTTTGCAGCAGATTCCTTTGTTTTCCGACACAAATTTGCTGAATGCCTGTTTTTGTTTTTCGACACAAATAAAAATGCGGCTTTGAATCCAAGACGCGTTTGGAATGCAATCGGCAACAATTCAGCGCATTTGTCCGATTGTGTTCTTTGCAAATTTTCACAATAAAAATGTTGTGTTTCTGAACTACTTCACGCGCTGATTATCTAAGAAGGCCTATAATATTGTTAATCTTAAGGGAAGTAAACAAATATTCTCGAAGTCGGAGTTAAGAGGATAAACTTACAAAATGAAATAGTGTAATACGTAGTAATTCAGCGTGGACGCGATCTGTACATTAAAATATTTTCAGTGGCAACGAATGGAGCTCAAAGTGTAAAAATGCAAAGAATTGTTAGGAGACTCGCCTGCGCAAGAGACACATTCACTCGTTTCGTATTCACATTGCAGTAAAACGTTCAAATCCCCATCAATTTTGGTCCAATGGGAAATGAATTCGGTTCCAGCACGTTTCTTCTTTGTTCTCCCGTTTCATCTCATTGTACCATTTGTAAATCAAGTACCTCGCAGTCATTACTTTCCTTTCTGCAGGGTTATTGTTCTGACCGACTCAGACTACAACAAATAAAAATCACTTTATATTGCAATCATTTTTTATTTGCTTATCGACGCTACATGTTCAAATATTTATCATTGGATTTTTCTGACAGATGCTAAGTTATGTTTCCTACCGATCTGGTTGTATCTAAAGCAATTTAATCAGAGTTTGATTCGAATATTTTAAAATATAACATTAACAAAAATCAAACTATTTCATGCAGTACAAAAGATGCTAATAAAACAAATTTGGGTATGAATCAGTAATTCTTGCGTACAACGGCACATCTTGCATGAATGTGCTTTAACCCAGTAAATCTAGATAAAATTTTAAAAATATGCCTGTTTAACAGTTGTGGTTAATGGTGTTCTCATAGTCGGGCAATCTGGTAAGTAGCACCACTTTTTTTCAGTAACAGTTATTAAATAGCAGCACACAAGCTCGTATTCTCTATGTATTATTTGTCTCATGGGCGTAGATAATAATTCGAATGAGACATGTTTCATTATGGTATTCACATCAAACATGCATCATTAGTAATTTTTTATGCCCGCGCCGCACCCTCGAGGCCATCGCCTCCTTCCCGCGATTCTCTTATCCACTGTACGTTTCAAAGAACGACGAACCAAATACGTTTCGCTCAAATTATTGCCCATACCAATGCCTTGAGAAAATGTAGAAGATTTCAAAAGGGTTAATTTTTCGTTCTTTGATAAATTATTATTATTATTGATTTAGCATTACAAGAAGCCCCTGTTGTTAATAGGCTAGTCTCCTTTTCGCACCAAATGTAAAAATATATCAAGAAAGAGGAGGAAATACCTATATTAGCAATTTCCAATGAGTGCAGAAATTGGAAGAAAACTACGCAGCCTCCGGGTTTATAAGAGACCTCTACGAACTCCTTAGATACTCAGGGAAAAATATACAACGAAATATTGTGATATTGATTGAAAAATAAAACAAATACGAGTATTTGACTGTGTTATTCCGCCCATTCCCAAACTCTACGAATCTACTAAATTCTCACACTCACAGCTTACGATACAGCTGACGTCTGCACCAACGAAGACACAGTCCGCCATTAAATATTTGTTATTCATGTGTTGCATGATGGAACAACAAGTTTTTTTTATATTTTTGGTTAGTAAAGTAATATATTATTTCAGTATTCATGAAAACTTCCATTTGCTGAAATATTTAATTTATTGCCATGTTATATGCATTTTATTTGTTCTTGAACATTGTACTTGCTACTTATTGGAAAACCATTTTGATTTTGGTGAGCAGCATTTTTGTTGCTGCAAGCCACTATCACGGATTTACCATTTAATTTAAAATCATTAGAAATCTTATTACGAGTTCGGAAAACAACTATGTCGAACTGTGAAGTGCATAGAAACATTTTGAATTACGGGACTCACGTTACGAATGTGGACCAGTTGTTATGGGAAGATCGAAAAAATGTAACTCCCACAATCCTTGCAATGTAATACTCGTACTTTGGAACGCATAGTATAAGAGGAGTCATTTTCCGAAGGAAAAATAACGTATTATTTGGTATTTCACAGTAATGGTTTCATTTATAAACATTAAAGTTTCATTCAAAACAAAATCACCCATTCCATATCCAAATTCACATCTTACACAGAAGAAGAACACGAATATGGGCAAATTTTACGTTAGCTACTCGAAGCACAACTTGGGTCCGCGTACCATGTGCGTCTCACGGGGCACATTTTCAGGACAACGCGGTGGTCATTAGCATAAGCACTGTCAAACAAATAATTTTTAAAGAGATTTTGGAAGTTATAGCTGATTATTTGCCTTCCGTACTTATTTAATGATCGCTTGAGACCATCTAACATTGCCTTGTGATAGAAACGTTGAACAAAATAACAGCTGACTGTCAGTAAGGTGTCTGATGATGATGATGATGATGATGAACGGCGCTTGGGCGACTGTGATGTTTTGCATGACTGTGTGTTAGCTTGGCTCGACTGTGGAAAATGAGCAGCCATATTGTGGACAGCGGAAACGATTGCTCCGAAGTTGAATGCTTGTATGAAAGAGCTATTTTGGCAACGTGTGTGGTATAATAAGAGTGGCAGTTGATTTTGTTACTGACAATGTACTGGTTGAACATTGTATCTGGAAACAATGGAGAATGCACTGCAAACCGAAACCTTTCCTTCTCTTAATGCTATTTCTCAACAACTACTCAGATTTTTTTTAAAAGTGCGACATTATTTCAACTTACAATTGAATGAAGCTCTGCAGAAAAACTCCAAGCCACAACAATCAATATGGTTAAAAATTGACGTGGAAAGTTGGGACGCAATGTTTCTAAAGAGCGTCATGGCTTAATTTTTACATATTTATGGGTTGGTTGCGTTCAGCTTAAAGCCAATCAATTGAGAGATAAATTACACTGAGAAAGAAATCTTTGGCTTTGATAGTGGAGGAAGCGTTGAACAGGTTTCAACTAGCTTAGCCGTTTTGATTACAACACACAAAACGAAGAACTGTAGAACAGAGCAACACTCGCATTAATCGTAAAATCGGAACTCACCCAAAAATTTTGTTTCCTTTCGTTTAGTACCTTTTTTAAAAGAAATGAGGAAGATTTCCAAATTCGGGAACATCACAATCACTATTCACGGTGAATACAAACTGTTTCGGAAAATTTTATTGAAATGATTTATATTTACCAATATCTGGACAAGTTTTTTGTACTCGACTCTAGCAGAAAATCCTGCAATCCATCTTAACTAAAAAACGTAATGCTTCACTTATACTTGGAATCATTAATTTTATTTAAAGGAACGTGGTTCAAATAATTTAATTGTTGGTTGAATGTAATGTTCTTGTGGACTCACTAATTTTCGCAATTACAAACACACAATATTCTAACTAAAAAACGCGCTATCTGCGCTTCGATAACTATAGCCTCACGCTCACACATGTTTCCTCGGCTACGACACCTTCTTGAAGAAGGTCTTCACACAATAAAATCTCGTGACGCAATGAAGACATGGTGGCTAGATTAATTAAGAGTTATGAGACCAGTGAGTTCATTCTATTAATTTTAAGATTTTATGAAAATATAGTTTTTATACTACAAAACCGTTTAATAATACATTGCAATAAAACATCTAGGGTTTATTGCCTTCAGTTTCAAGCAAAAATCACGAAATACACAGTACATGTAACTTTCGTCTAGTAACTGGCTTCTGGTAAATCAATGATTAAAATTGAAAATATGAAAGTATGAAAGGAGTTAATTTTAAATGTTTTGAAATTGACGCCCTTTGTTGCTTCTGTTCATTATTGACGCATGATAAATATGATTGATTTGAAAGCAATATTGTATTAGTATTTTCAAAATTCTCTCGCGAAAATGTTAGTTTCATTCGATTATTATAGAATATCCCGAGAAAGCAAAGTGAAAAAGTCCCTTAATTTGGTGCTGTTCACAAAAACTCAATTTAGAATTATTCTCAAGCAATGAATAAGTTTACGTAAGTGAATAGAAAAATTCACAACGGACATTTTATCATTGAGCTTTATAGAATATATTACTCCCATATAAAATTATTTATTTTCTGTTGTCGTATGACATACAACATTTTTTACAAATATAAACTATAAGCATATATTGCTGAGTAGGAACTAAATTATTTCTATTAATTTTGAAGAATATTTTAAATTTAATATTCAGAATATCTCGGAATTTCCAAATTACTTACCCTGCTTTCGACCTAACTTCATTCTGAAGTGTCACTAAAGAAATCAACAACTCGAAAAGTTCTCTGTCCGATCTGCACGATCCCAGAGTTACGCGAAGAATACTGGTATTCCGAGGTCTCAAACGTACGTACTTCGCCAGACAAGCGAATTGCGCCGGCGCAGGCGCAGATACGTCAACGCGGACGGTTGCAAACGACCGTTTTCTGTTAGTGATGCTTGCATTGAATTAACATTCATGTCGTTACTTTAGTTCACTGATTAAATAAGGAAAGTATCGCTACATCGAAAATTGGACATATAATTGGATACTAATATAACAATACCGCGCAAATTTGAATTTCAGCAAAAGGCATGATAAAAATATTAAGGTAATAAATTCTCAAATAAACATTTAAATTTTACAAATTTTATTTTGAAATAATAATGCAATCAATAATTCATGATCAATTACCGAAGATTCTATGTTTCGTCGATAATGCAGCTTAAAATTAAAGAATGATTTTGCATAATGTAAACTACCAATCAAGTTTTGTTATACAGACTGCCGAATTTTGAATAAGTCACTGGCAAATTTGGATTACATCCAAAACGAATAATTTGCCTTTATAATTGGCATTTGGTAAAACATCGATTTTTGAGTATACCGACCATTTAGAAATCTATTACCGCGTTGATATTTTTAATTACAAGGTATCTACTTCAACACTAAGAACATTGTTGAACATACTTCTTGACAGCAGATATCTAGCTTAAACTCTTTTCTCGGATCGCCTCCACACCGGCCGGCCTGTTTACTGTCTTGTGCGCCGGCGTCACCCGGGTTAAATCTACCAAAACTTCTAAGGCGTCACAGAATCTGTGTTATGAAAATGTCGAAACTCGAATTTCACGGTTTCTCTATATCTGCACTGTGCAGGGACGTTCTGCATTCCGGTCGCCAGCGCCACCACTGTTTCGCCTCGTCTGCGGCGCATGCGGAGCTTCCTGGAGAATCTAAGGGTGGTGGGAGCAGCGACCAAAGTCCGTTTCTAGACCGGAGTGAAATTCGGATATAAGTGTGAGACAAAAGAAAATTCTCATGAGCAATTTCTGAAGTTTGTTCACAATATTATACGTCTTGGAAGAAAAGCATGAAGGAAATAAAACAGGGTTAAAAAGTTACAGTAGTAGGTTTGATTTTTGTGACACTTTTACCATTGCTTCTATTGACACTAATGTGTTATACACTCATCTCACTATATCTTAATCTTGCTATGCTTTTATGAAATTAATGACATCTTAAATTGTGAAATTCTAAATGAAACTTTGGAAATTGAGAAATGAGATTGATAAATCAAAGAAAGATCTCGAAATTGAATGTTTTTGATGACATATGAAAGTTCTCAAAATTATTATATTTAATAGGTGTTTTTTTTTCAAATTTGATAATAGGCAGTGAATGAAACTTCCTTCATATTTTCAAGTCCAGAAATAACCAATTTAAAGTGAAAATATCAAAGCTAACCAAAACAATTATGTTGGATTCTATTGCATTCTCAATACGATCAATAATGTTAAGAGCATAGACTAGGACAGTATGTATCAGCGAAGCTCCAAATCACGATATTGAATATCTTGTATTCTACAGTATGAGGAACATATTCAATTATTTATGTTCTAACTGTGTTTACGGCTCTTAATTATTAGAAGAATGCGTTTTATTTTAGTTATGGCAAAATTACCAGCAGCATATTCACTCTAAACATCGGTTCATTACGTGTTAAGATATCTGGAACTATCTTTTCGAGATTAAAACATTGTTGCAATTGTACTTCCATATTCAGCATTCACGCGGCACAGCAGTAACAAACAAGCGAACTAATTCAAATTATCCTCTTTTTTTTTTTTAAATTTATTTCTACCTGTTCGACATATTTGTCTTTCAGGGGTTTGGACATTACAAACAAATAACTGGCGATTTGATACTCACTGGAACCTGTAGTAGGAATTATTAACAATTAAAGTTTTGAAAAGGTTATGCTATGAAAAAAAAAGAAGTTTGTAAAAAGGATTTTGAATAGAAGGATAATATGTTGTAAATGTAGTAATTATGGTGGATGAAATATATCTTTAGGAAATTTTGATAGTATACGTCGAGGAAAATGATATGTTTGACCTAAATTGAAAGTGCGGGTCTGTTGTAAGTCATCTAAGGAGTTGAAAAATTTAAGGCTTTGTGAACGAATTAGGGAGTTGATAGTGTCAATTTTCAGTTCATTATGGAGTTGAGAGTTGGGAATATACCAGGGTGCGTGAAATATTTTCCTGATGAATTTATTTTGGAGAATTTGTAATTTATTTATATGGGTTTTGGCAGCATTGGACCAGATGGGGCAAGCATAAGTAAGGGTAGGACGAATAATTGTGGTATATATTAATTTTGCTGAGTGAATGTTTATAGGTGATTTATAATTAATGAGGGAGTGTAATTTATAAATTTTAGTGTTAGTTTTATGTATAATGTTTTTAATATGGGCATTCCATTTAAGTTTAGTGTCTAAGAGGAGTCCAAGATATTTAATAGGTGTGTTGGGTGATATCCAGGGTATAGCTTGATCAAGAATTAATATTTCTGCAGGGATGATTGGTTTACAGAGTGTGAAGATTTTAGCTTGACATTTATTCATGTTAATTTTAATCTGCCATTTAGAAGTCCAATTTGTATAAAGCAGAAGGTCGGATTGTAGTCTATTTTTGGCAGTTGTTAAATTTTTATGACTAATGAAGAATGCAGTATCATCAGCAAAAAGGGCTAATTCTGAGTACGTAAAGTTGGGAATGTCAGAGAGATAGATGTTAAAAAGAAGAGGAGATAGACAGGACCCTTGGGGCACGCCCGCGCCAATTGAAAATAGTTGAGAAAAAGAGGAATTAATTTTGACACGAAAAGTGCGATTAGAAAGAAAATTTTCAATTATTTTGAACAAATAAGTAGGAATTCCAATTTGGAATAATTTATAAATAAGACCATGATGCCAAATTTTGTCGAATGCTTTTTCGATATCCAGTAATAATACAATAGTATGCTGTTTTAGGTGAAAGGAGTTTTCAACATGTTCTGTTAGTCTTAAAAGTTGATGAGTAGTTGCATGCTGATGAGTGAAGCCAAATTGAGTGGGAGGAATAATTTTGTTAATTGTAGTGAAGTGTAATAATCTGTGATGTATAAGGGTTTCAAATATCTTGGAAAGAGAGGAAAGTAAACTAATAGGTCGGTAGTTCGATGGGTTTCTAGGATCTTTTTGTGGTTTACAAAAGGGAAGTACGATTGCTGTTTTCCAGGTAGTTGGAAAGTAATTAAATCTCAATGCGGAATTTAGAATAGAAGTAAAAGCAGCAATTGATCTTTTACCTAGTGACTTGAGTGTTTGATTATTGATAGTATCCAATCCTGGAGATTTGCGAGTTTTTAGTGTTTTAATAATTGAATGAATTTCAGAAGGGGAAATATAATCAATATTTTGGGGAACATTAAAATTTGGAAGAGAGAGAAAATTGGTAACAAGATTGTAAAAGTGAATATTAGTAGTTGAATTAGGAGTAAACGTATTTTGGAAATGAAGACCTAGTAATTGAGTTTTGTCATAGTCATTTATTGCTGTAGTAGAATGTTGCTTAAGGATTGGAATAGATGTTTTTTCTTTACAGATTCTTTTAAGAGTTGACCAGAGCTTTTTTGATTGGGGATGAATTTGTTTAATAAAGTTTTTGTATTCATTGAATTTATGTTGTTCCAGTTTCGATTTTATAATCCTAGATATTTTGTTTAGTTTAGTTTTAATATCTTTACGCCTGGTTTGTTGCCAGAATCGTCTTAGGGAGTGCTTAGTTTTAATAAGGTTAATAATAGGTAAAGGTAGAGGTTTATAATTTACGAAATTAGTTTTTGGTATATATTTAGAACTTATGTGTAAATTATGATTTATTGCATCCGTGAAATAAGTGATGTACGAGTCTATGTCATGAGTTGATAATATATTTGTGGGGAATTGAATGCTGTTTTCAATATTTAATGTAAATTTATTCCAATTTACTTTTTGGAATATAGGAGAAGAGTTAGAATAGGTGATATGAGAGTTGAAATAAATGTTTATAATAACTGGATAATGATCTGAATCAAGCTCAGGTAATACGTTTTGAGTAATTGGAAGGTTTATGTTTTGTGTGATTAGTATATCTAAAATATCTGGGATGATATTTTCATTATATGAATAATACGTGGGTTCATTAGGGGCATGAATTTGAAGATTATGATTAGCAATAAATTTGTGTAATTTTATACCATTTGGATTATTATTAAGACTTCCCCAGATTTGATTTTTACAATTTAGATCTCCGAGCAGTATGATTTTATCTGTTGTATTGTTAAATATGCTTTTAAAATATGTCAGCGGGAAATTATACTTCGGAGGCTTATACGCAACTGTAAGGTGATAATGGATTTGATTGATATTGATTATTATTGTAATGAATTCGAGGGAGGGAGTGGTAGGTGTATTTATAAGAAAAGATTTGAGTTTGGAAGAAATAATAATAGCTACGCCACCCGATGCTATATTGTCAATTCTGTCATATCTGTATATTTTATATCCATGTAAATAAAATTTTTCATTGGGGATGAGATGCGTTTCGGTGATACATGCTATTTGGATGTTGTGGGAATAAAGAAAATGTTCAAATAATTGATGTTGCCTTTTAATTCCATTGGCATTCCAATTGAGCAGTGTTATGCTGTTAGTTTTCTTAGACATTTTGTTTGTTCAGAAGTGATTCTATGATTTGTTGAATTTGTGGTATTAGTGAAGATATAACTTGCGTAACTATTGTGGTAATTAATTGTGAGATATTTAATGAAGAAGTGTTAATGTTATTAATATTTTGAGAATTGCGAGCTGTGTTGGAATATGTATTTGACCAGGCATTAGGTGGTTTCTGAAGTGGGGGAAAGTCTGTGTTGTGGAATGTGAAGGTTTTAGGCTGTGCATTTGTATTTTCCAAATTATGTATGGTATCTTGTGCAGTATTATTGAATTTAGAAGTTTTGTTGTTAAGTGCTTGTTTAAAAAAAGGGCATCCTCTATAATTAGCAGTGTGATTCTGGTTACAGTTAACACAAATCGGAAGTGAATTTTGAGGTTTGTTGCAAAGAGAATAGTGGTGATTCTGATTACATTTGACACATCTGGGAGTTAAACGACAGTTTGCCTGTGAGTGATCAAATCGTTGACAGTTTTTACATTGTATGGGTGAAGAACGTTGAGTTCTTGGTTGAATATTCACTAAACAATGAAATAAGGTTTTCAGGTGTAGAATTTCTTTACCTTCTTAGGTACCTTGTAGGTCTAAAGCACACGTTTGAAGAGGTTTTCTGGATTTGTCGTAAAGTCTTCTAACACTGATTATGGATATTGTAACCTAAATAGTTCATTATAAATGTCTATTTCTGAAATTGAAGCAGGAATGTTTTTAAGCATCACAGGGAAACACTTTTTTGATGGATCTTGATATGTATAAAATTGAATGTTGTTTGATTCACTAAATTTGCGAAAGTTCCTAAAGTCGTCAATAGATGTGAACTGTATTTTTATTTCATTTTTGCGAGACTTAGTGGTGTATTCATGTTGCACAATTTTTGATATATCTTGTATTAATAGCTGGTAATTTTTTCCAATCACTGTAAACGGTGGAATTTTCACTTCAGAGTTAGAGAGTTCGTTATCAGGATCGGCAGTTTCATTCAAGATGTCGTATCTGGAGTATGTTGGAATTGAATAGGTTGGCTTACATTGTTTTTGACGTTTAGCTGAATTTGCTTCTTGAAGAGGAGGTTGATTATTTGTATTACCTGAAGTGTGTGTAAAGATTGTGGAAGATTGGTTATTAGGTGGCATTTCTTCTAATCCGGGAGCAGCTTGAAGAACATTGATGGTAGTAGAAGATGTTGATTGCAGAGAGGAATTTTGAGGTTGATGTATCACATCTTGAGGCAATGACTTTTGACGTTTGGCTGGATTTGTTTCTTGTAGAGGAGGCTGGCTTCTATTTGCATTATACGAAATGTCTGTGTAAATGAAGGGAGGCTGGTTGTCCGTTTGCATTTCTATCAATCCGAGAGTAGCTTGAGGTACATTGACAGCATTCGATGTTGATTGAAGAGAAGCATTTTGTGACTGATATATTATATCTTGTGATAACAAATTTTGAGATGTAATATTTTCAGGTAAGTTTGAATTATTATTCTGCATTATTTGCAGGTCTTGATGGAACATATAATTTCAATGCCCAATACAGTCTCCCCGGAGGGGAAACTGTGAAACACGTACAGAGTTACAGCTGGATTTATTTATGTCTGCAATTGATTTGAACAAATTTATGATAAATGTCAGTTTTTCTTACCAGTGGCAGGCTGGTTCGCTAATATTTTGTAAATATATTGATTCTCCGAGCGAAAACAGTCCGATTACTTGGCACGGCCCTCTGGGAATCCGCTTATTATCAAATTATCCTCTATGGCAACGGGACTATTCCACCGAACCGTAGGAACAACATTAGTATAATAATCCTCTTCTCGCTGCTCACATTTGCATACATTGTGTATCGGACAGCATAGTTATGACAACCTCTTCCGGGTGCCGTAGAGTGCAGTCGATGAAATCTATTTTCCACACATCGCCGAGGCCCGTCTTCCACAATCAAACATTTCAAGTCATCCAGGAGGTGAATTGATCGTATTTCAAAAGAGCAGTATTGTATATTTTCATCAAGAATTAAATCGTAAAGATATTTGTATTACGATTGCTTCCATTAATCAAACTAATTTTAAATCAGCAAAAGTTAAATTTCATAACAATTTGTCTGATGGATCCACAGATCAGGATGACAAGCTAGTATCGCAGTGCTGGATATCCACTGTACAAATACTTTAATGAAACTTTTTATTCCCTATATTTTAAGGTTCGCTCTCATATGCAATTCCGAATTCCAAAACGTCTTCCAACTCCGGAATCTCAAATCTTTATTCTGAAATAAGATTAAGTAAGCTTTCTGATCTTAAATGAAAAAAATAAGGAAGTTTTGTTATGAAATATACCAGTTATTCTAAAGCAATGCAAAAGTAAAATATATGAAAGTAAGAGTGAACAGAGAGAAAGCAAAGTAGAATAGTTATCTTCTTCTTCTTAAATCTCGATCGACGAAGTAGTTTGCCAAAACTTTATTGTATAGTAAATTACTATATTGATTTATATCAACAAACCATACTCGAGGCAACTCTAGAGAAATAGAGTGCCCAATAATGCGCTTGTGCTAGTCAGTCACTGTTCCCCTCTTCTCCACGGTAAGTCATTGCGGATACAATTTGGTCGAAAGTAATAAAATAGGCGGAAGAAAGACCTGATGAAAGAATCCGAACAGAGGTGACAGCGAATCAACCTGACGTGACGGCTGTCGCCCCCGTCAGCAGCCGCGCGGGCGAGGGCGAGGGCGAGGGCAAGCGCGAGGGCGAGGGCAAGCGCGAGGGCGAGGGCAAGCGCGAGGGCGAGGGCAAGCGCGAGGGCGAGGGCAAGGGCGAGGGCGAGGGCAAGCGCGAGGGCGAGGGCGAGGGCAAGCGCGAGGGCAAGCGCGAGGGCGAGGGCAAGGGCGAGGGCGAGGGCAAGCGCGAGGGCGAGGGCGAGGATGAGGGCGAGGGCGAGGGCGAGGGCGAGGGGCGCGGGCGAGGGCGAGGGCAAGCGCGAGGGCGAGGGTGAGGGCAAGCGCGAGGGCGAGGGCAAGGGCGAGGGCGAGGGCGCGGGCGCGGGCGAGGGCGAGGGAAAGCGCGAGGGCGAGGGCAAGCGCGAGGGCGAGGGCGAGGGCGTGGGCGAGGGCGAGGGCAAGCGCGAGGGCGAGGGCGAGGGCAAGCGCGAGGGCGAGGGCGAGGGCAAGCGCGAGGGCGAGGGCGAGGGCAAGCGCGAGGGCGAGGGCAAGCGCGAGGGCGAGGGCGAGGGCAAGCGCGAGGGCGAGGGCAAGCGCGAGGGCGAGGGCGAGGGCGAGGGCGAGGGCAAGCGCGAGGGCAAGGGCGAGGGCGAGGGCAAGCGCGAGGGCGAGGGCAAGCGCGAGGGCGAGGGCAAGCGCGAGGGCGAGGGCGAGGGCAAGCGCGAGGGCGAGGGCGAGGATGAGGGCGAGGGCGAGGGCGCGGGCGACGGCGAGGGCGCGGGCGAGGATGAGGGCGAGGGCACGGGCGCGGGCGAGGGCGAGGGCGAGGGCGTGGGCGAGGGTGAGGACGAGGGCAAGGGCGAGGGCGAGGGCAAGCGCGAGGGCGAGGGCGAGGGCAAGCGCGAGGGCGAGGGCGAGGGCAAGCGCGAGGGCGAGGGCAAGCGCGAGGGCGAGGGCGAGGGCGCGGGCGAGGGCAAGCGCGAGGGCGAGGGCAAGCGCGAGGGCGAGGGCAAGGGCGAGGGCGAGGGCAAGCGCGAGGGCAAGGGCGAGGGCGAGGGCAAGCGCGAGGGCGAGGGCAAGCGCGAGGGCGAGGGCAAGCGCGAGGGCGAGGGCAAGGGCGAGGGCGAGGGCAAGCGCGAGGGCGAGGGCGAGGATGAGGGCGAGGGCGAGGGCGCGGGCGACGGCGAGGGCGCGGGCGAGGATGAGGGCGAGGGCACGGGCGCGGGCGAGGGCGAGGGCGAGGGCGTGGGCGAGGGTGAGGACGAGGGCAAGGGCGAGGGCGAGGGCAAGCGCGAGGGCGAGGGCGAGGGCAAGGGCGAGGGCAAGCGCGAGGGCGAGGATGAGGGCGAGGGAGAGGGCGAGGGCGAGGGCGCAGACGAGGGCGAGGGCGAGGGCGAGGGCGAGGGCGAGGCCGTGGCGGAGGAAGGAAGCGATGACTAACGTCTCGTGTGGCCGCGCCGCGCCGCGCCGGACGCATCTGCTCGCTCGGGCGCCCACGACGAAACGCCCACGGCCCCGCGCCGCCCCACGCGCCCGTCGCCCACCACCCATCGGCCTAACGGCAACGGCCGCCCACGCGGCGCAGTGGACACGCCCACGGCACGAACTGTTCGATTGCCAAGCAAATATTGCAATCAACAGAAAATTTTTAAAAAATTGATATTATTTTTAATTAATTTTATTAGTACTTCACTTTATTTGTATTCAATTTTATTTGTATTATATTTTATTTGTATTCAATTTTATTTTTATTAAATTTAATTTGTATCTAATTTTATTTGTGTATAATTTTATTTTAATGTTTTGTTTTTATTGTAGACTAGCTGACCCGGCAAACGTTGTTTTGCCACATAAATTATTCCTAGGATAATTTTAGAAGAAGAAATGACTAATTGTCAGTGTTTGAGGATGTGGTATATATGAGCTGAAGAGGCATGGAGCGCTGTGAACGATGATGGAATATAAAAATAACACAATACCAAACATTTATATTTTTAATTTAATGTAATTTATTTTTGAAATGATATACATTGCTAATTATAACAATTTTACTAAAAAACATATCAATCCCTCAACGCAATAGAGTGTACAATATTTTTTGTTATCCCATCTTTAGCTAACACAAATAAACTGGATGGTTTGCCCACTCGAGATCATGCCACGTATAATTCATCGTGCGAAAGACATGGTGCGCTAAAAAATAAGCTTGGTCTTGAGACATATTGATAGCCATCGCAAATGCCAATCTTAACGGAAATTGAAGACGTTTTAATTGAATTGGCACATTAATTGGCAAATTAATCATAAATTATTTAAAAATTACACCGAAATAGAAAAATGATAATTGTAAAATTACGATTAATCATCCTTACACCGTGCTGCTTATTGGGTCAGAAGCAATGTTGCCAGATGTGAAACTTCCGATTGCGAAGTTTGAAGTTCCAAAATGCGGATTTCTTCTAATGAATGCAGATTTACTAATATAATTTAAAAATAGGGGAAACATCAATAATTCATATATCGATATCTGGCAACATTGGTCCGAAGTGACGCCGGTAGACGTCTTGCGGGGATACTGGTCAAGTGATAATTACATCATTATATCATGTAAATCAACCAGGGTTTTCTTTACCTATTGTTGCACTAAATGGCTGTAAAACGAAAATCTATATATTAAAAGACGACAGGAGCAAATAATTAACGATAATAAATAAATCTTCTCTAAAGAACTTAAAAAATTGTTATAAAATGCATGTACACATTTTTAACTGTTCAACAATGAATCTGTTCCCCATTTAGTACATTCGAGAATTTAATATCAACTTCTGAAGGCTAACTAAACATTAATTAACTAACGCTAATTAAACAATTTGCAGCAACAAATATCACGAAATATTAAAACAAAGTTCCTAGTCATATCTACCTATAGTCAAATAGTAATTGCTGTGCTTTTTTTCCTGCTAATTATAGTGTTAATGATATATTAGTCTCTAATATGCTTAAGACTCCTCAAACCTAACGTAACAGTGTATCGCGGAGACAAACATGTTTCTAGTTGAGCCCTGCAGACCTTGTTCTGCCCCTATATCTCTCTTTCTCCTTCCCTCTCTCTCTTTCCCCGTCTCTCTTTCCCCGTCTCTCTCTTTCTCCGTCTCTCTCTTTCTCCGTCTCTTTCTCCGTCTCTCTCTCTTTCTCCGTCTCTCTCTTTATCCGTCTCTCTCTCTTTATCCGTCTCTCTCTCTTTATCCGTCTCTCTCCGTGTTATTCACATTTAATAGCAGATTCTGCACATCGCTGAGCAGGTGCGTAATATGGAGAAACACCGTGTAGCGTGTGAAATACCGCAGTGTGAAATACCTACCATGTGTAGCGGGTTGCCTAAAACGTTTAGTGCGAAAAATAAAAAAAATTGGGGTGGACCACCCTTATCACTAAGGGGTATCAAAAATAGATAACAGCCTATTCTCAGACCTATTGAATATACATATAAAATTTCATCAAAATCTGTCAAGCCGTTTCGGAGGAGTATGGTAACTAAAACTGTGACACGAGAATTTTATATATTAGATTTATTGAATAGGTTGTTTGGGAGGAGACCACCAGAAGCGTAGTCCGCTGTCGGATTACTCAGGCACGCTACCTGTTAGTTTTTAACCGAAGAAAGGAATGAGAACGATGATAGGTGAAATTATGGTGATCCACGATAATAATCGTGCTGTTGTGATATACAAGGCAGGAGAAACGGAATTGTCTCGTGACAGATTTCTACTGATAATTTGTGTTGGTGATAATATTGAACATTTTTCTTTCATTATAATTCTTCCATATAGTCTCAAAGTATTCATCTCCAATCCTCACAAACTCCTTTCGCTATCATGAAAAAGCATCTAGAAGACGTTTTCTTGTTCTTGAATATTCACGAATACGCACCATGTGTGATTGATAAAACTGAACCTGAGGTTTGAGATTCAATGTAGGTCACAAAGTTAATCGAAATGGAAGAAAATGTCAAATTTAAAAGTCGTTCATGAACTTTTTCATTAGTATATTTGCTTACAAAGCTTATTTCCATCGAAGAGACTGAATGTTACTCGAAGCAATATATCTCAAACACACTGAAATGAACAATTTTACAAAAGGTCCAATCCTCCAATGATATCATTGTCATTTACCCCCATCACTGTACGATGCAACAGTGGCAGCAGATGAACATTGCA
The DNA here is from genome assembly GCA_031308135.1 of Acheta domesticus. Taxonomy (NCBI): domain Eukaryota; kingdom Metazoa; phylum Arthropoda; class Insecta; order Orthoptera; family Gryllidae; genus Acheta; species Acheta domesticus. The sequence continues at coordinate 255,782,342 of JAHLJT010009436.1, read as the reverse complement.
TACAGCAAAGCAATAGGCAAATCTGAAAAAAAAATCAATTGAAAATGGCGTATTTCGAGCTCCCGGGTTCGATTCGTTGATTTTTTCTATGCATCTCTTTCAGTTCGTTCACCGTCATCCCGTTCACCTGTGCTGTAGTGGTCAAACTGCTCATCTTTCACTTGTAGATACTGTGCCGAGGCCGACCCATGTGGAATTTATGTTGGGCAAAGTGGGCTGGCGATAGGGCCTCCAGTTTCCCCTGCCCCTTATTCCACAAGGCTCCATTATCACTCAGATGATGATGATGATGATAATAATAATAATAATAATAATAATAATAATAATAATAATAATAATAATTATCGTCCAGTCATTCCAGAATTGGCCGAAAGGGCTAGATACTGAGAATCATTATAAAGATATTACTCAGGAGGTCCGTGCCGGAGCAGTGTGGCTCCGTCGCGCTACACAGCTGCCCGCCCTGGGCCTTGGAGAACGAGGGAGCACTTGGCGCAGTCGCCCACGAGGTCTCGGTCTCCTTCGCATGCTACGTCCTCCGAGGCCTCCTTGTGGTCAGTGTGGGAATTGACGTGGGAGGGAACGTCAGGGATTGCCCCCCTCCCCCTCGAGAGAGCCTGCTGAAAGGAGTTAATTGTGCCTGTAGGCACAGTCGAAATCTAGGTACTTCATTTATGATTTCCAGACTGTGAAATGTTTGGCCTGAGGAACCAAAGTCAAGGAAATTGAAAAAGGAACTTTCCCAAGTGCATTCTTAGGATTTGTTCAGACCGTGCTGCGTATTTGATGTAGGTTCTTTCAATTATCAATCCATACCCCACCTCCTCTCCCGGAGTTTTGAACGTTTACTGAACTATTAATTAATCACACTCATCAATCATATTTTTGAACTACACAACAGTCATGGGGCTCCAAGGAGGTCTACACAACTCGATGAGATCATCACATGCATCATTAGATCGGAATGAATAATGAAATTCATTAATTCTTAAATGATGAATGCATCCACGAAGGAAAAACGAGACGTTTGAAGTAAGTGCTCATTACAGACTGAATCGAATAGGGCTGTTCATTGAAGAATCATAATCTGCCGAGCGAAAATTGCATCAAAGGAAGTACAGAGTTCAGAGAGACTATTGACCAAAAGGAAAAAGGTGCAGCACGCGCGCAAAATGAAAGGCTGACACAGGCAGATGGTGGGCTATTTGCTTAAAAAGAGAAAATTAATCTCATTTGGAACTCATAAAGAGAAAAATCCCAAGTTCAAGATTTTTAAGTACTTTCTATACTTTTTCTTACATAAATTAATTTTAATTCGCATCTTGATAAAAAAATCAATATCTTTTTATCGCATTTTTTGGTTCCATCACAAACATTTAGCATTTTAACTTCCATTGATCGCAATAAGTTAAGTGAGAGGTCCACGAATCGTCTTGCTTACGTGTTTTATATGCTACTATTTTTTAACACGCCTTGTGCAAAGACGTTTCGTACTCGATTCGCGATGTTTCGCGCATGATTCGTAAGGTTTCACGCACTATTAATGAGAATTAATAGTGCGTAACTTAATTAGAATGAAAAAATACTGTTTCGCACAGCAAAAATAAGCATGAGAAACCATGTTTCGCGCACGACATATATATCTTTCATCGAATATTTTTATCTTACATCGATGTTTTATTTTGGTTAATTAGAAATATACTTAACAGTTCCGGACAGAAATAAATTTAATTTTTTCACTCTGGCAAATTATGATATTCCTCATCACTTAAATAAATACATCAATTCATATTCGCAAGACCTTACAACGTAAAAAGATCTAAATGCAAACAAGTGATGTGGCTCGATTTAGCGTACAGACACGCAGCAGCTGTACCAAGAAAGAAGATACGACGGCAGATCATTTTTCTTCTTCCGAATTACAACCGTGCGTTCGTCAGAGGATAGGAATAGCCATACATTAGCCCGATAAAGACCGCCGCGAAAGCACAGAACCAAGACGAACGCTTGGCGGCGGCGGCGGCGTGTCAGCGTCGAAAGGCCACATCTGCGCCGCGGCCGAACAGAGGCGCATTCATGGCGCTCTCTATACATCAGAGGAATAATCGCCCGAATACCTCGTGTAAATGTAAATTTCCCCCCGAGCCGCGGGCAATTCCGGGCGTCCCGCAGGGCTAAATTTCCATCCCCCGCGAAAGGGGAGCGGCGAGCCCAGCTTCCGTCCTCCCCCGCCCCTGCCGCTCCGCGCGTCGCTGCTACGGCGTCCCTTGCGTCGCGACGCCGCGACGCACTAGAAGGCAAGGCGCGTCCGCGCACCGACGCTCGTCTGTCTTGCCCTTCACGATCCCCAAGTGGCGCTGGCGCTGCGTTTCCTCTTTTCGGTGGAAACCTTTCTCGGGCGAGGATGAAGTTAATATTGTTGTATAAAAATAATTTATGTATTGCGTACCTTGAAAGCATACTTATTCAGATGTCACAAAAAACGCTTTTCCTGAAACTTTTTGAAATATTCTTATGTATGTGTCTTCTATGTATATTTTTGTAAATTCTTAAAATCTTCAAATATTTTACATGCGTGCGTGATCATTTTGAAGTACAAGTACGGCCTTGAATATTTTTCTTTAATAATACTTCTCGTAACGTCTAAGTGTTATTCAATTACTTCTCAGTACAAAGCTTATTAGAGATATCACTACAAACCTCAAAAGAAATCAGTTAAGATTCGAAAAATGTTTAATTGTTAGATGTTTAATAATGTCATGTGTTATGAAGTACATCAGCTTTTGAACATCAAAACGTAGCTTTGAATTAATTATGAGTAATAAGAAATTATTTTTAAAGTAATGAAATAATCTATAAGAAAACATGTTTTAACCTCAATGTTTATTTTACTTTACAAACACAAAACTTTAGAAGCTCTTTTTATTTTATTCCTTCAACATGTACGTTATCAAATCCTCCATAACACAAGTCTGTGTGAGTCTGTGCATGTGTGAGTATGTGGGGGAGGGTATGAGTGAGTGTGTAAGTTATGCAGCACATAAAATGCCATACAACCCTGAGTTCTCATACTAAACGCGTCTTACCCTCCCTCCATGTGCCCACCGATTTCACCTTACGACTTCCACGGTTATTGAGCTTGAAGGAGGTAGTTAAGCCCCTTTTCAATGTCTTAAGTACAGAAGCAGCGATAAACCCAACGCCTTGCTCTTAGTTGTTCGGCCCCATCATCACCGCCGCAACTCCGCCTAACCACCCTCATTCACGCCATCTTTAACGCTTGAATCATCTCCTTGTTTTGTGACATGCAGAGAATCTATCTACAGCGCATAGCGCCACTTTACCACTTAACGTTCCAACAGCTGCACTCGCGTTTCCTCAGGATTTATGCAGATTCCAGTTGCATACATGTGTTCTTTATGCCTCTCACGTGAATTCGTTGTGAGACTATTACGAGCGTCATATGTCCGCCTTTCCAGATACGTACCAGGACCATATCTACATAGATGACCCTACGTAACTATTCAAACGTTCGATTTATGTTCATTTCCCAATTTTCATTAGTCGCTTTACAAACTTTTTATAACAAAAGATATTCAATGAATTCCTTCTACATCGCTAGTTTTTATTTTTTGAACACAATATCACCTGCTTATTCTATTAGATAAATATGATTTCTCTTTATATTTCAAAATGAGTCTGAGAATTCCAAAATTTATATTTCATACAATTTTTTTTTGCATTTCGTGAATTACATTTCCACATTGTTTTGAGATTGCAAATTTCATGAATTCATTCTGATGATGTGATTAAAGCAACCGTTGGTTTTGCCTTCATATATTTTGTAATATCGATTAATTCCTTTATCCAACTTGAATTTCCTATCACACACTTTTCAATTTTTTCACTTACATTTCTATCGAAATACTGAAAGAATTCATCTCAGTGACACAGTTATTAAATCCATGTAGTTAATGACTTTAAATAAATTCATTGAAAAGGTTTAATTTTGGGAGGTACGAGTTTATTGGCTTCAAAAGTCAAACCTGGATAAATCACTATCTTATGAGAAATTATTTCGTTTCTAATAAATCATAGTTATATTTTTTAAGTTGCATTTGAAGTAGATGGTGTCGCTTGTCTTGAAAGTTTTAATTCAACTCCTCTTGAAGACTTCAGTGGCAAATAAAAAATACCTGAATCAGACATTTCAAAATTAAATATTCCATCAGTTTCCCTGTGATAAAGTCTGTACATCAATTGTGATAGCCGAACCCCATCAGAAAATCGTGCCTGAGAAAGGTGTAAAAATTTCTGTGCAGCTACTTCAAAAACCGAGAAAAGGGAAGGATATCATTCAATAGGCTAATTTGTCCATTTTGAACACCACTGCATCAGTAGAAATTGGTCGATGATGTAAATGCTAGAATTTCATCCATAGTAACATGAAGTTTTCGGCCAGTCTAACGAGGGAGGTGTCGGCGTACAAGATAATCTAAAAAATCTTTGCAGTGGGGGTAGAGATATATTATAGGATTTGATGGGGGAATGGGATCCTCCTCGAGCCACGTGTCGCGGGGCTTCGCCGCCCTCCGCTCCAACGCCTTCTTCGTTCTCGGTCGATCCTCCTCCGCTCCGCTCCGCTCCCGCGTCCGTGCCTCCCCAGCATCCTCCCCCGCACGCCTGAGCAACTCCCGTGGCTTCCGGCGGCGGGCGGCGGCGGTGGCGGCGGCGGTGGCGGCAGTGGAGGGGTGGGGCCGGCGGTCGCCCCTACGCCCTCGCCCTTGATCTTTGGGTGCAGACGCCTTTTCCGTGTCAGTCGCTCTCGCCCCTGCCTCCTGCAAGCGGTTTTGACTGACGAGCTGGAACGGCTGCGCCCAGTCCGAAAATGCCGGAGGTGGCGTGTGGACTCGACAAAGTGATTAGAGGGTGACTGTGTAGAGTGCTTGTCAGTTACAGGCGCAAACTTGAAAAATAACGATTTGCGAAAAAATACCTTTAGAAGGAAAACGAAATCTGTTTTTGAATGCCGCTTTTTTAATAGTTCGAACGATGGTTTTTCACTGTAGTCAAGGCTAAAAAAAATATGTTTCTAAAATGTCGACTCACAAATGTATGTGTGTGTGTGTGTGTGAGTAAAACCTTGTCTAATACAAAGCTAAATCACATTATCAACCTCTCTACCAATTTACAATATCACAACTTATCTAATACACACACAAATATATAATACATAAAGAAAAATTTTAGATGCCAGTGGGACTACTTGGAAATCAATATTTTTACCAGATGCAATAGAAATTCTATGTGGTTTATCCAGATTCACGTTTTTAATGTTTTTTGTATACCATCATTATAAACGACCCTTTTCGATACCCCGAATCGTGCATAATCCAGTATATTATCGCACGCTACATGACGTCATCGCCATTATTAAACGCGACATGATGTCATGACGAACTTCTACTGTTCACAGAAAGACAGATCTGTAGAACCGATTTCAGAAAGTAGACAAAATATTATTACTCTACCTTCATTAAGAGATATTTCTCATCATCTGCTTCCACTAAAAATTTTCTCACATCATCTTTCCAAAATATCGTAGATTTTTCAGCTTCATAGCCGACATTAGCTTGTTTCATATATAACTGAACTTTGTTATAAGCAGGGATGTCAATTCCATCTTTAATTTTCAGCATAGTCTTCAATTTTGAATGACTGCACCACAAAGATGATGCCTTACATACTGCAGACTTCAAAATAACATAAATTAGAAAATGAAAACTCGACACTAGGACACTATCATACACACACGACACTATCATAAAAAGTATGACAAACTTACCAACTCAGATATATATGCCAGAACAACTGTCTCGCATATAATATTTACATTATTTGTTTCCATCCACTTCCTAAATTTTATATATTCCTTCTCGTACAATGCACTCGACTTTTTAGGTATTAAACTTTCTTCTGTTTTCGAGGCTTTTTCTAAAACTACCATTGGTAACGACGCCATCTTTCATTCGAATGCGCGCGTGAATCGGCTCTCCGCTGTCACAGTTGTGACATCATAATACCAACATCCATGTTGCCAACTATAAAACTTTACTTACACTTCGTTTCATTTATAACTTTATAATGATGTTATACAAAAAATAGCGTATGCAACTCGTTTATAATGTTCCTTTTTTGCACTCATAAGAAAATAGTCTATTACTAAACTCATAAGAAAATAGTCTATTACTCACTCCTTCGTCGTTCGTTTAGTAATAGACTATTTTCTTATTCGTGCAAAAAAGGTCAACATTATAAACTAATTGCATAAACTACTATTTCCACTTCTTCCTCTTAACAAACGCTATAGTTTACATTTTTTATTAACGAGATACAACATGCCCAGGATATTTTTTCCGCATAATTCAAACTAATAGGAGAATCAACTCCCTTCACAGGTATTTACGTACTTCAATAGAATGGGTTGATTGAACTGCTCGCCTTCCCGTTGTGACTGCAATTTAAATCCCCATTCATAAAGGTAAATTTAATAGGGCCCATTTAACATAGTTTTGCTCTGATCTTTCATCTTCTCTGAGACTCCTACGACTCAAGCACCATCATTATTCAGAAATGCAACAAGGTGGAGATGTTATCAATATTAAAAAATTACGAGAAAAATATTTGAAAATGCATGTATTCAAATTCATAAAAAGAGTGAATATTTATCAATTAGATTGCTCGCTTTCCTGGGCTGCGTCACTACAGTTCAAATTCCTGTCTTTTCAAACGAATTCTACGGTGAACAAATTATATTTACAGTATATTTTTTTGAGTATATGTTCCTCCACGATTCAGTCACGCATACGTTTTCCGTTTCTCAGTGGATTCAACTGTGAAAGGAATATATGTCATTAGTCGTCCAAACATTGAGACCTGTGCATCATAACATGACTTTTCCGTCTATTAAATTGATACGACGCTGGATGTTCGATCAGAGAGATAGGTGAATAAAATTATTACCCTTTAAACCATTCTCGACTCCCACATTAATCTTGCGACGAAGTCTTGTTCCCAAGGACCATGTTTCATTTTGTTCTTGCAGCAGAGTTAGCAACCCCCATGGGCATCACTTTACTTTCCTGAGAAGAAAAGAGTCGCCGGAAGCGAAGACGCAGTTGGCGCGATGCGGGCACTTCCAGGCAAGGAATATCCGTTCAGAGAGAACTTCCTGCGTGTACGTTTCCACCGCACACCATGACCAGCTGTCTCGTAGCTTCCTGTAGAGTAGAATTCCTCCATAGAATGACACTGGTCATTTACTTTCTCTGACAATGCTAAAAATTGCCCCCTTGGTCAACAAGATGCCACAGATTCCGAACAAGTTCGTTTTTTAGCCGAAATGTCTGAATTATTTATTTAAAATAAATACCTGCACTTGGAAAATTACTGATTAGTTTGATCCATGGCTTCATGCTGAAATCCAAGTCGTACTGCCAGGTCGTGAACTGCGTCGTGGGTTCGGTATTGTACGTGAATGATCATTCTAAAAATATTCGTATCCGTAATGTAAACATTTATTAACAGACAGAGAGGCAAGTATATGAGAGGCGAGCAAATTACATAGAATATACAAATTTAATTGTACATATATTTCGATATTCTGCAGTTATTGGTCACCCATTCTATGGTATAGAAATATTCTGAAGAGCTAAACTTTTGAAAATATAATAAAATGATCAAAATGGTCCAAATAGTAGTCATCGTGTGGATTACGACTTCCGAAGTACAACACGGGTACTCTACAGGGCGGGCGAAAACTTCGTTTTTAAAGACCTAGAACGCACCATTTCCGAGCATGATTGATGTGTCAGGAAACAATGTGTATTGTGCGTTTCATGTACCAGCTACGTTCGTCCTTCAAAATTTTACGTTTTCGTTCTAAGTCAGTTTAATAATATGTGGAGAATAATTTATTAACTAGCAATATTAAAAAAAATTGTAATTTTGTATCAATGGAAATTGTACTTAGTTGTCACATTTCTTTAGCGCTATAAGGAAAATCGGAAAATATTTAAGTGTTGGCCTCAACTTACGACGTACCGACATCAACAAGGAACGATGTTCTAAAAACGACACGTTTTGGTAACAGTTGAATGCTTCCTAAAATGGGAACCTTTTCTGTTAAAATATAATCTAATTTGCATGTCATCACAGAATTTTCTCTAGGTAGCACGCGCGAGAACTTAAAAAAGAGAACACAATGAATGTCCCATCACCAACAACACGAAAACGTAAGTTCACGAGGTTCACAGGGTTACGCGGTGCGGGCGGGCGGGCGGGCTGGGTCCGGGGTGAGAGGGGCGGGCGGCAGGGCGCGTGTCGAGTTGCGCGTAACCTTATCCGTGCAGGGGGCCACTTGCGCTCGTTCCTGGCGCCGCGCCTTGCTCTGCGGGGCAATTGTTTGATGAACCGCCTGGGAGCCACTGCGCCTCCTTCCACTCTTTTTTTTCGAGGAAGGAGTGGCGGCGAGAGAGGCGAGGCGCCCTTAGGACGATTAAGCTCGACCCATCTGTCATGCAGTCCACTCTCTTCTAGAGAATGTTCCCCTGCCTTTCTTTTATTGATCTTAATATACGTTTACGCCTACGTCCACATTTTTCCCACGAACCCAGTGTTAACGACGAAAATAGAGTTGTGAAGATATTGTCATGAAGAGAAATATGAGAAGTATTTGCTGCTTCCTTTGACAGCTCCATTCTGACGCCCCCGTTCTCATATATTTATTCATTAACGTAAACAAAACAATGTGCCAAAAGGGGATACGGGATTGTCGGGTAGTAAGTTACGGAAAACAGACACAGGAATGTATTGTGACTATATGTTAAGCAAAACATTTCAGCAACTATCAGCAATTTCTTTTATATTTCAGATTATCAAGAATTTCGAAAAACTTTAAAATATTGAATTGAAGGTACCTATTGTGTATAACATAACATTAATATCTACTAAATGAATTATCATTGAAGGTTGTTCGAAATATTGATTTCCCCTAATACAACAGTTCTTTTTCAATGTACTCCTAGACCGGTGTACCATCCCCTTTTTTCCACTTGTGATAAAATGTCTGTTTCGTAAGTAGGCCTGCTTATTACAGAAAAGCACATCCCATCGGTGGAGAGGGGGAGAAGGCATTGTCGGAGGCACGTGCCGTGGCGAGGGAGCGCGCGCTGGTACAGAAACATCAGCGCCTGTGTTATCGCTGGCTCCCACCGACCGTCGCCATCCCCGCGGGCAGAGCAGGAGCGCGGACGCTGCTCCTCCCCCGAGAGGAAACGTCCGTCAGCCCGCGGCGACGCGCGCCTCCGCCCTGTGACGGAGCGCAGCTGCCCTTTCCTCCAGCCCGCCCCGGCCCCCACCCCCGCACCAACCCTACCCCCTCCACCCGCCACCGCTACTACTCCCTCGCCATCACCCTCACCCCTACCCTCTTCCCTACCACCCCTACACTCTCCACCCGTGCGCCCACCGCCGCTACTACTCCCTCACCCTCACCCCTACCCTCTTCCCTACCCCCTCCGCCCGTGTGCCCGCCACCGCTACTACTCTCTCGCCATCACCCCTACCTCCGCCCGTGTCTCCAACTCCATTCCTACCCCCATGCCACCATTTCCAAACCCCACGCCCCCACCCCTGTCCTGTTTGAAACACACACAGCCGAGAAATTCTGGATTAGTAATATTTTATTTTTTATTATTATTCTGATATATAATGCAGCTTTTAGACTGAAATATTTTCCTGCAAGCTGGAAAGTGGCTGAAATTATCATGACATCCAAGCCAGGCAAACCATCCCATAAAGCGGAATCGTATAGACCGATTTCGCTATTACCAGTAATTTCAAAATTATGTGAAAAACTTCTCAAAAGGTAAAAACCAATTATACAAAATGCTAATCTGAACTCTGACCATCACTTTGGTTTTACACAAAGACACTCCATAATAGACCAAGTGCACCGAATTACAGATGTAATTGAAAGGGCCTTAGAAGAGAAACAAGTATGTTCTGTTTTATTCTTAGATGTTGTGAAAGCCTTCGACAAGGTTTGGCCTGAACGATTACTACATAAATTAAATAAAATGCTACCTAAACAATATGTTGAAATGCTCACATCATATATATCTGAGAGTGTTCAGAACAAAGCAAGAAGATGCTTCCTCTGGCCTGAAGGATATCCAAACAGGTATACCACAGGGTAGTGTTCTTGGGCTTGCATTGGTTGCTTGCATTGGGCCTCATCGGAGAAAAGGATGATAAGAACGGGGATGGAACTGTGAGGGGAAATTCTAAGTTCGTTTTGAACAAATCGTATAGAGAGAAAGATATTTTTGGTACCGAACTGAAAGAAAGACATTTGCCATTGCACTGAGGATAGTGAATAGTAAAGAAATTCTTCGGTAACTTAACATACGCTGCTGAGCTCTATTTTAAATGGAAATGTTAAAGAAAATGAGTAACGACGTTGATAAATTGAATACGCTGACAGCATGACAGACACGCAACAGGTTCTCGGCCTAGGCGACAAGTTAAAGAGTGGATTTCACTCTAGATATTACATTTTACATAAAAAAGAACGAAAAATTGGGGAGGGAAACCATAAGGCTCAAAAGTATCAGTCATGTTTCGTACCAGAATTCTTGGTTATGATGAACTATTGCCAAATCTCTTTGGGCGGATGCATTTGATGAGTAGATGATTACTAGAGATTTTGCATGGAAATCCATATTTTTATTTAACTTCCTTAAAGCTTTCAAACTTTGTAAATATACGTTTCATGACAAACTCATTTAAAATATGCATATTTTGTTCGTGCATGTTTGCATGTTTTGGTGAAATTCTTGTGCGTTTGCATGTTTGGACTTTTTAAATATATGAATATTTAAACTTCTATCCTACATATTAAGTACTTTTTATTGTTTTTGCCTATTTTGTGTTTATTTAAGGTCACATTGTGAAGTCATTAGCGACCACTATTGATAAACTTTAGGGGTATTGTCACAACAAGACATACACTAATTTTAATATTTACTTCAATTATTTCTCTCGCGAAGTAGGGTAAATTGTATATTTACACAAAAGCATATCTTTTCATTCCAAGCAAATTTTCATTTCATGCCAAGAATTTTATCAAGAAAGGTTTGTGGAAGAAATTAAATATTTTTAACTTTAAGTGCTTATTAAGAGGCATATTTCAGACGTTTTAGGTCATAATAGCGTATTTTTAAAAGCATATTTCAATATTTTTTAGGGAATAAAATTCCTCACCCTAATCATACCAAATGCTTGTGGCGTCCCATTCATTTGTTTTCCACTAATGTTGTTCCTACCAACATAAATGCGATTTTTAATAGGAGGCTCTAATTTCGCTCGGTGGATTTCCTGCCACACTGTATTTTACCAAGCCAAACATGTTTACCAGTGTAAATATAATATTATTGTAATAGTGTTTTATGATATTTTAATATCCATTATTGCTTCAAACGCTTCGTCCGCTCTAGGGTTGTGACTTCGTAGACACAAGAGGCAAAGAAATAATTATCTCATGCGCAATTCATTACTGTAGCCAAGATTCTATTAAGTCTCTGGTCGTAGATGAAAAAGAAGACTGACTTGTGTTGTACTACTCTGCATATCTCACAGCGTTTTCCATTGCGTGGTATAACTTTTCTCAGGGAAACTCGTCAGAGATAGTTCCATGAGCGCAACAATCTCATTCTGCTTCATGCGAACCGCGACGTAAAGCGACTTCCCAAAGAGAGTACTCAAGCACTTGCCCATGATGCAACCCATCCGGCACGTTCGACGTTTGCGGCAGGAAGTTCGAGAAACCGCGACAGAAGCTTGTCAGCGAAGCATCCCGCAGCGGAAACCGCTGATATCGGAGCCCTCCCCTCGCGCCAGCCACGGCGACGCGTCGCTCAGCGCTCACCGCACCACGCGGCGCAGGGCGGGCGGGAGGCCACGGTTGGGACGAGGCGGGCCGGAGGGACGGGCAGAAGGCCAGGGGTACTCCGTGGCGAGGCGTAGCGACGGCTGGGTCGAGACAGGGCGCAGCCAGGGACGGATCGAGGCGGGGATAAGCAACGGCAGGAGGACAGCGGTGCGATGTGGCGAGGGGCGGGTGGAGGCGGGGCGCAGGGACGGGCAGGAGGGCAGGGATGTGGCGTGGCGAGAGGCGGATGGGGGCGGGCCGGGGAGGAAAGGATCGGAGCGGAGTGGAGCAAAGCAAGGAGAGGCACGAGATGACGTAGGGGGCGGGGCTCGGAGCGAGGGGGTGGAGGCAAGGCACGAAGTGGGCGGGTGGAGGAGCGGAGGGGGGGGGGCGGAGCGTGGGGTTCAGAAACGAAAGTTCAGAAATTCTATCGGCGCTGCCACCCCCGTGAAGTGTCTCTCTCCGCGTCTCGTCGGGAAGCTAAAGCAGAGGGGAAGGCAGGGACGCATCGGGGAAGAGGAACGAAGTTAACACGAAAGATGAAAATACAGGAAGCGCAGGGTACGGCAATGATAGAAGGGAGCAGATGAAGGAGATGGCAGGATGAGATGTGGCGATGGGTGAGGTATAGGGAGGAGCGATGGCCTGGCGAGGAACGGAACGATAGATAGGGCGGCGACAAGCCAACGCGTGGTGAAAAGTCTGAGTTGAAACAGCAATGTGTGTGGGAAGCAGGTGAGGATGCGAGGCGAGGAACGAGGTGAAAGATGAGCATCAGGTGGAGGGCGCTCCGCGCGACGTGAAATTGCTCAAAGAGAATTCATCGGCATCTTGCCTTTGAAGGCATAACGTAGACAGTGCCGCCAATCTCTTAGGAGTACCTTTTGGGAAACATAATGTTTTGAAATGTTATACCAATACATATATTGCAACTCGTGCAAGCAATTGACGTCAGCGTTAACGGCTTCTGAACATTTCGAAACGCACTAAATACTCGTTGTACATTTATGTAATATCTTAAATAAAAAAATATTATTTTTTCTAAATGCAACAGATTTAATAACATTATACATAATTGTAAAATCGAATTTTAAATTTATGTTTATTAAGTGAATATATAGAAAATAATAAATTTAATAATTAAATAGTCCACATTTTTAGAGATTTAGAAAGAGTTAAAAAAGGTCTCATACTATTTGTTCTGAGCCAGCGTAGAATATTCAATTTATTTAATTAACTACACTAAAAGAAATTGTTACTGTCAAACATCGTAGTGATAGTTCAGTGGCAACATCGTTTTTCTGCAGCATCGCTAATCAGGAGGATCTAGGGTTCGAGTCTCGGCGATTACAGATTTATAGATAGCTGGTCTTTTTCAATCGCAGTCTAGAAGAGAATTCTAGCAATTGGCTGCTCTAACGTCGTTCCGTGATATCTGAAATAACGTGGGATATTTTCGTGGTTTCTTAGACAAGTATCATGGAAATGTGCTCAGTGATTCCTCCCTCTTCCTTGCCACTGACCGTTAACACACACATTTACATCACTACATTACATATCGAAAGCTGAGTGTTAGAACTCGTCCCGGGTGGCACGCAAGAGATGGCAGGAGGCGGGAAACGCCGCAAGCCGACGAGTGGGGCGGCGCCGGACCTCACGTTCTAGCGTGGAAGGAACACCGCCAACTGCCAGGATAGAATTTCCACTACATTTACGGGGCTAATAACATCAGTAGTTGACGTCACTGGTATCAATCACACGCAAAATTAAAAAGTTCTAAAATCATCCCATCACGTAAGAGGCCATCTTACTCTGAATTGAAACGGACTCACAAACTTCACCAATACCCCAGTAATCAAAACAAGAGAAATAATGGAAACCTCGACTTTCACTTTGCACCCTAATCCGCAAGCCGTTTACCGCACATAATTCACCGAGCAAAATCACAAATGAATTCCCAACCCTCAAAACCCGCGTTTGTGAACGTTCTTCGGAGATCGCCGATATCAACAAGATTTGGGGAAAGCCAGAGAAATGAATTTCCGCGGCCGGCGCGCCGCTGTCTGCGCGACCTCTGGGCGACCACAGCCGCCGCGGGCGCTTTGTCCTCAGCGATTGCCACAGCGGGGGCTGCGCAAGACGCCGTCTCTCAATTAGCATAGACCGCAAGGACGAGGGGGCGGGAGCTGCGGGGGCGGGGGTGCGCACCGGCGCATGAGAAGCGAGAGCAGAGCAGATCCCCTCAAAGAGACGGATAAACAGACTATGGATCGAGAACAGTGGCAGCGTTGAGCTATTGTGATCGAAATTCATAATCCGACGTTTCAGAAGCGGCTGTTCTTTGAGATAAGGTATTTTCCATTCGTCTCATTGAAGGCGGCAACTTTGTGAAATTGTATTCGTTGTTAATTATAATGAAGTTTGAAAAGTGCCAGGACTCTCACACTCATAAAAACCTAGAAGTGATAAGTTTGTTTGTATTTGTAAGGTGGCGTAAAAGAAAACAACAAATATTCCATTGTAGCAAAGAACGAAGGTATCGCTTCACATGCAAAATCTTCGGCATTTTAGAACATGATTAAGTTTAATTATGTGTATTCGTTTTTGTAGCAAATTTGTTCGTTTCAACGGCAGATCAGAAGTAAATGTTTTCGACACACTGAATTGAGGTTCCCAATTCCAATTGCATCAAAAAGCTTAAATGTCCCTGGTATGGAATGTCGAAAGCAGTGCTTCGATATTCATTAAATGGAAAACTGAGATTAACTCTCTGGAACGTGTGAAAAACATATGTTAAAAAATGTACATTTTAAAGATACAAAGCTCCAACAACCGAATCTCTTAATATTCTGATTTCCCAAACAAACGTTGAAACGTTCAAAAACCACTCTTAGATTCGATCACGTCTTTCGATCTGGTAATTACTCAAGTAAATTCGGCATACTTTTTCTAACAAAAGAAGGCAAGCATTCAAGAGGAGGAAGCAACTGACGCCTCCTAAGTTACTTCTAAGTTTCATAGCTCTTGGAAATTAGATTTAAAAATCAGATTTTTGCAAAATACTGTACGAGCTGGTAAAATTTTATGCCAAAGACAAGCTTGACCGTACAGAAGAAATCGTTATGCGCCTACGGCACTAAAGCACTTACGTCCACGTTATCAGCCAATCTGCCATCAGTCTCAAATGTCTCAAGGACAGCTCATGGCAGCTTCCACTCTTGAATTTGGCGTCCCAAACGCCTCCCATCGCATTAGGAATAAATAATAAAGTGCTGCCATTTCACGAGCAAGTTAGGGGGTACGTAACTGTGTATAGCGTTTAATTACTTCGCCCTGCGTCATTCAACGTCTCGCCTTTGCAATAAATGCTAAGGATGTAATTTCCTTCTCAAAACAGTACGATCCTGTACCGAAGCTTTTTGCAG
This sequence comes from Acheta domesticus, assembly GCA_031308135.1. NCBI lineage: Eukaryota > Metazoa > Arthropoda > Insecta > Orthoptera > Gryllidae > Acheta > Acheta domesticus. The sequence continues at coordinate 255,766,925 of JAHLJT010009436.1, read as the reverse complement.
AAACAATGCAACGTGTCCCTACGAAGTTATGACTGGCATTTTCCCTTAGTCTATAATTTGACGCCTTAGAGACATTTCTATATACCGTTTAAAGTTACAACAACACTTCGTGATTCCGTTTCCATTAGGTCAACTTGAGTGTAAGCATTCCCTCTTCACTCCTGAGTGTCAAAGCTGCGTCTAGTACTCTTAACACGCAGTCTTGTCATTTTGGAAAAAATCCTTTGCTCTTTGTTCTTTCTTCTTATAAGCGTTCTTCAATAACAGTATTTTGAACTTTTCAAATAAAATAAAACAAAATAAAATAGTTCAGCACTCCATGGACTGAGGGATAAACAAATTCCACTATTGGAATAAGTTGGTCTCCTTAAAAAACGTTCCTCCGACTTTGCGGAAATTCCTCGAATCAATTGGTGAATGAACCGAGAGGCGGTGTGCTGTACGAGTAATGTGGTGCATTTGGTAAGGTTCCCATACCCCGACCTCAAGATCTGGCAAAGAGAACTAATCAAGGAGGGCAGTAGGATGTACCGCTAGAACTACGATACAAGCAGTAAGGGTATGGACCAACAATTTACAAAACACATTTCCCTTTCTTTCCCACCACGACTCCACTCATCCCTCTAGCAGAGCAGCAAAGGTCGAAGAAGAAGAAGAAGAAGAAGAAGAGAAGGGCTAAGAAGATGTAGAAAAAGATGAGAAGGAAGAGGCGAAGAAGAAGAAAAGAGGAGGGAGAAAAGAGGCCTACCACAGCCGAGGGCCCCGCCCACTGTGCTCCAGCTGCTGATGCGCCGCCTCTGGCAGAGACATCGATCGCCCTTGCGGGGGCGGGGCGCCGGGGGACGCGCCCGGCCGCAGCGCGCGGCCGAGGCCTCGCCGCCCTCGTGCCTGCGCCTTACGGCCGCCACGTGCCGGCGCGCCACGCCGCCACCTTCTCGGTCTACCCTCAACGCCGCGCAATCTTCGTCTTGCCCGCGGACGCGAACAGCCCGTCAACGACGCCCCCAAGCAGATGGACGTTCCCGGGTGTCAAGGGAGCACGCCACATACAATTATTACAATAAACAGTATAAAAATCGCTTACTGTATTAAATACACTGCTCGAAATATAAAAGAAGACACTTACATATGAGCCATTCCACGTCAAATCGCGCAAAAATTGACACGACTTTTTTTAAATGTATGATATTTTTTTCTTAAATCTCGGCATCAAAAAAAGAGATACGTATGTTTCTTATTTGCCTGAAAATTGATTATTTATATAGTTATGCCTATATTAAATTTTGGAATTTATAGGTACTTCATAATATAAGATCAATTGTTGCTCCGAATATACTAACTATAAAAATCTCTGTTTTGTTTCATTTAATACTTTGAAAAGTGTATTTTATTCCTCTGTAAATAAATTTTTCAAAAACTATTTTTTTATTTAAATTTTTTTTTTCAAAAAAATAAAATTTCTATATAAACTCGATGAGATAAAAATTTGAAAAAAATATAGGCGTGTAGCTTGATCAATTTACTATAAAATGGAACAAGAAAAAAAGTGGGCACTCAACCCATACAGTTCTAAAAAAATCAATTGTAAGTATGAGGGCGCGCTCTGCTTACACATGCACTAAGGAATTGTGTTCGGTCAGTCTCTGATTCAAGTGCTGAAGAACTAAAAAAAGAATGACCGTCTGCCTGATTAGGTTTTGAAGAGTTATTAGTATTTCAGATGTTCACTCTGCCCCCATAAGGTATGACATTGTGTCATAGATTTTTTGTGGATAATATCGTGACTTGTGAATTATCTATGATCTAATGGGTGCGAGCGAAATGAGCCATTCCACGTCAAATCGCACAAGAATTTACACGACTATTTTCTATATGTATGTAATTTTTTAAAACTAAATGACACGACTGTATGGCATTCATTCTGGAAAGCAAAAAAAAATAGGCACGTGTTTCTTTATTACCTGACAATTGATTATTTGTCTAGTTACGCCTGTATTAGATTTTGGAATTCATGCTCACTTCGCAAAATATGATTGATGGATGGTCCGAATGTACTTAACATAAAATTTTTTGTTTGTTTCATTTAATATTTTGATATGTGTATTTTATTTCCTTGTAAATTACTTTCTTAAAAAATAAATATTTCATTAAAAAATTGTAACTATTTAAAAAAATGAAAATTTCTATATGAACTCGCTCAGATAAAAATTTGAAAAAATATAGGAATATTTCTTGGGCAATTTTCAACAAAACACAACAAGAAAAAAAGTAGGCACTGAACACCAACAGATTAAAAAATCTATTGAAATTGTAAGCGCGTGGTTCCCGCCTCTGCACCAATTTTGTTCAATCAGTCTTTGATACAAGTATCGAAGAACAATAAAAAGAATGACCGTCTGCTTGTTTAGAGTTTCAAGAAATATAGTAACTCATATGTTCACTCTGTCCCTAGAAGGGATGGTGACAGCAAAACGAATTCTTCTACTGCTTTTCCTCGTGTCAGCTAAACGAATTTTACTGCTGAGTCCCTTTGCGTCCTATGGATGGGGTGCCCTCCTGTCCTTGCTCGTGAAATACAATCAACCACTTGTCAATGAACTTGAGTAAAATTTTCTCAACATCAGTCGCAATACGCACCTAATGAAGACAAGAGTGCGTGCTAGTGTTTGTTTTGTGAATCGTGTGCACAATGTGCAACATGAGTGGCGATCACCGTATGAGATACAACAGATGTTTCAATCCATGCAATTTTTCTGATAACGATTTTAGAAAAGAAAATCTCCAAGACGTGTAAACCACGATTTGCTGGTGAATTTACAGGAGTCCTTTGATTTGCTAATGTGAGATTCTTTTCGGAAGAAAGGGAATCGACTTCCAAAACCGCCTTTTGTTAGTGAAGAGAGCGTCGAGATCAGTGGCTCCCGTGGCATTAACGAAAGTAGCGGAACGTCCAGTGAATATAGTGAAAAGTGTGGAAATTAAGAAAATGACAAATTTAGGCTCTTCAGATAGTTCGTCAAATGTCTTTGAACTGAATAAAGAGATGATAAACAAGAGTTTAATTGCAATAGGAGAAACCCCTCCAAGAAAAGAAAATTGAAACAAAAACGGTATCCCCATGAGAAATTTCAGAAAGTATGAAGTGCCAATACAGATACATTTTTCACATTGAAGATCCTTCTATATCCATCGAAAAATCAGACAAAAAAGATACTGTTTAGAAAATTATCGATTCCTTTCACTCAACTGATGACATGACGTTGAAAATTTAAATTTTGACAATTTTTGAAAGTTGGACTTCAAGAAAGACTTTAATTAGCTCTTGGCAGAGAGAGTACATAATGAATTCCGCTCTATTCACAAATGTTTTGAATGTAGTCCCACTTGCTGTCATCCTGAATTATCCCTAAAAATAATTACTTCCTCTCACGACCTGACAGATTCCAACTGCTGCTCAACGATAGGCCTAAAGAAACTAAATATATCACAATATTCTTTTAGAAATAAAGAGATACATTCATAATATTTCGAGATACTGCATCCAAATCCTGCTCTATTGTGTAGTTATGTATTGGAGCCTCGGGTAAGAGTATTGTTGTTTCTTAAATAAGGTCATATCTGCTTCCAATAATTAAGCACGATCTATTTTTATTTAATTTTATTCTTCAAACCGTAAATAGTTAAAGCTTGCAAATTAAAGTGAACATTTGCAAATAAAATTGAACATTTTCCAGCAACCGAACACATGATAAAAGTGTCTAAAAAGCTGGTTGAAGAAAATGGAATTTTGTCCAGACCTGAAGTAAATTCGTGTGAAAATGCACTGTGACGAAAGTTCAGGAATTCTATGGTAAGCGAGTACTCGCATTTAAAGTGAGTTTTGAGGGACCAGAAAATTTCAAAATGTCAGTCAAACGTGAGTCAAGAATCCGTCATTTAATTATTTATAAATGTATAAATTGTTTATAAATTAATATTATTTGTATACATTAATATACGTAAATATTATTTATAAATTCAATCGTGAAGTTTAATCACCTCAAGAAGTACTCAAATTACTGCTTCATCTAAAGAAACCGACGGTCAGTAACCCAAGAAACGCGTCTATTGCATCAATCTACTACACACTGGTTCGTAAAATATTAATATCTTTTAAAGTTACTGAGATCCCACTTTGATTTTTTCTGGAGTTATCATCAATACTCTAGTGCATTTATAAATATTTTTTAAAAAGTTTTAGCTCATCGAGTTTAGAAAAATATTCAATTTTCAAAATTTAATTTTTTTAAAAAAAATTGAAAATTCAGGAAATTAAATATTTTGCAAAATCTTAAAAATTAAACATGTTTTTAAGTTTCGAATGGAATTCGAACGGAATTTCTGTAATTAGTGTATTCAAATATATGATGTTTTTAAGTTAGTGATGAGCGTCATTTTTAGCAAATTTCATTATGCAATATTTCCAAAAATAATAAAGTTAGAAAAAAATAAAAATACACATGTTAACTTATTCCATATAACATATAGAAAAAAATTAGAAAATAATTAAAAATATGAAGGTCAAATTTTAGTCTTTTTTGTGCGATTTGACATGGAATCGCTCATATATTCATTGGCTCTCCCCTACAACTTCAGTACAATATTTAGGACTTCACATTGACAAAAGGCCAACTTGGAAAGATCATATAAAAATAACAGCTAACAAAACAGTCATAAAAATGTTAAAACTGTACCCACTAATTAATAAAAACTCAAAGATCAATATCGACATGGCAATATCCATTTTCAAATATATAATAAGACCTCCACTACCCTACGCCTGTCAAATTTGGGGAGGTGCGGGAAATAGCAATTTAAACAAATTGCAAGTAATTCAAAAATAATAAGTATCTACGCTGGACAGTAAATGCACCTTGGTATATCCGCAACGAGCAAATTCAAAAAGAATTCGCTATATGCCCAATAAAACAATGGATAGACAGACTCTCCACCCGATTTTACACAAACCTACCATCCTGCCCTGCAACCCAAAAATTTAAGTTAGGTTCAACTTCAAAACCATATCCAAGAATCAGAAGTCGGCATTCTAAAGATTTGCTTCGACCTCCATAAAATAGCAGAAAAGAAAGCAGTTGTTAACAACAAATTAGAAATAAATTCCAGTAGTTAGAGGACCCTTCCTGGACATTCCTCGGTAATTAGTTAATATTTAATTGTAAGTTCAAAAATATGTAATATAAGCCGAATGTTATTAACTTTGTATAAAAATTGTATTTATGATTCAAAACCTTGAAAGGCCTAACAGGCCGATTGATTGATTAATTAAGGTTTAGAGGGCGCTTCAACTGCCAAGGTCATTGGCGCCCATGTCAAAGTATTTTAAAAAAGGGAATAGGTTCAGTATGTGTTACAGATGGAGCCTACCCTCTAATTAAAATCATATACATAAAGAGAGACTTGAATTCTACATCGAGTATTCAAGTAGTAGGACAGAAAGAATATATAACAAACACGTAAAATTCATAGTAGAACTAAAAGTTGGCTGTAAAGGGGCCAAAAATAAAACAACAAAAAGTAAAACACTATTCTATTCTCTCAAATAAGATTATATATTCCGCTTTCCCTCAAGAAGCAAAAAACTTTTGAGAGCGCGGAATCGTCATCCCCGAGCACCTCCCTTAGCGAGTTGCCCAGGCCATGTGTTCGTCGGTTGCCTAAATATTTCCTGCAGTTCAGGAGGACGTGTTCCACAGACAGAACCGTCCCGCATGAGTCACATACGGGAGGAGTTTCTCCTCGAAGGAGGAAACCGTGGGAAAAATGGCAGTGTCCAATTCGAAGACGAGTTAAAATTACTTCCTCACGCCTAGAGGAGCGAGGTGAGGAACGCCAGGGAATTACAGAATTCTTTATCCCACTTAGTTTAAAATTGGTATTGTGCCACTCTGTTTGCCACGCTCTAAACAGAGATCGTTACAAGTAAGCCTTAACATCGGGCAATGGCACAGCAGGAACGTCGATACGAGTAACAGGCCGAACAAGGATTAATAATTTTAAAAAAATAAATAAACAAGGGTACAACCGGGTAAAGTCGTACGCGTCACCGTGCGGCACAGATAGCCTACCTTGCGTTCATGCAAAAGGAGGCCATTTTGAACACTTGTTGGGACACGAGATGAAAACACGAAATTTGGACTGTACACGCAAATATGATAAACTATCGTAAATAACAATTAAACAATAGTTTCTTATCTATCTTATCGTATTCATTAGATACGTAGGCAATAATTGCAACAGGGAACAATATTTAATGTAATATTTTGACTATATTTTTTGCAATATATGACCAATGACAAAAAAACTTTCTTTTCCAAATTTTGAACAGGGTTTATACAACTTCCTTTGGCACTCATGAATAACTTAGTTTACTCTATCACCTGATCCTGTATGAACAGTGAGGACTGAATCACCCTGTAGTATAAGGTAGGGATATGAATTCATTCCTTTTCCTCTAATACACGATTGAGTTAAAAAATGCCCTGGAAACGCAGTGTACTTCAGCAAATAATAAATAAATCCTATAATGCTGTCATTCCCAGATGTTAGTTCATTGAATTAATTGTATTGTTTTATATCATATGCCATTTGTAATGCATCAGTTCACGTAGTTTTGATTTAATGGATGATTTACATTTATAATTCTGAGGGTGACTGATTAGGACAGGCGAGCAGAGCATTGTTTGCTCGAGGGTTTAAAATATCAGAGCACACGGCGCACCGGGGGAGCGGTTCGCGTCATTAAAATGAAAATACGTTTAAAATCTAACTACTGCACATTTCACGTCATATTATTGCGAAAACCATTGACATAAGGCGTAACGTTTCATTGAAGCAAAAGCTTCGAATAAAGAATCACTTTAATTTGCAAGCTTTAACTATTTACGGTTTGAAGAATAAAATTAAATAAAAATAAATCGTGCTTAATTATTGGAAGCAGATATTACCTTATTTAAGAAACAACAATACTCTTACCGAGGCTCCAATACATAACTACACAATAGAGCAGGATTTGGATGCAGTATCTCGAAATATTATGAATGTATCTCTTTATTTCTAAAAGAATATTGTGATATATTTAGTTTCTTTAGGCCTATCGTTGAGCAGCAGTTGGAATCTGTCAGGTCGTGAGAGGAAGTAATTATTTTTAGGGATAATTCAGGATGACAGCAAGTGGGACTACATTCAAAACATTTGTGAATAGAGCGGAATTCTTTATGTACTCTCTCTGCCAAGAGCTAATTAAAGTCTTTCTTGAAGTACCCAGAAATCTAATACATTAACTATTTTAAATTTTACTGAATCTACTATTGAAACATACTTGTGTGTTGTAAAATGTAAGTTGTCAGTTAATCTGTGGTAAATAAAAAGGTGGTTTGTGAATCTTTCGGAGATTTTTTTCTTCTTGAAATTTAAAAATGTCCACTTCATACTTGTTGCTGATTATCTGACATTTTTTTAAAATATTTATTTTGTTTCATTATTATGTAATATTTTATTGCCGTTTTTATAATTCTAAAAATATCAAAACTTCCTAACGTATTTGTATTACCGAAGCGAAGAATATGCTAGAAGAAATATGCTAGATATCAATAATCAAACGAAATGCGAATATAGAACAATAAAGGTAACATTTAACATAAAAATTCACTTTGGGATTTCGATCTGATAATGAAAAGATTTTGAATACAAAGATATTAGGAACAAGTGGCTTACGGTGATTCTAAATGGTAGTAGCACACGTCGGACATAAAAGAATGAACCCCTCCCTGGGTGACACATTCAAAGTGAGTAGATATAAACGTCGTTGTTTCAGCGGTGCTACTATTCTAGCCAGAGAACAGATATATTTGTTAGGTCAGTCACAACACTGAATTGTTATATCGTTTATTTATTTTTGTAATTTGAACATACAGAGAAAAGTTTAAATTCAAATATTAGCAGTGAGACCGGCATAGAAAACTTGTGAAGATATCGATGATGATTGTTGTTATTGTTATTATTGTTAATGTCTAAATCTATTAACTATATTTTCTGAAGACCTGACTCCCAATTACATACGAGCATTGCAGGAAGGCTAGTTGGATTTTTAGGAGAAACAGTTTCAAAGTTAGAACACCATACTTGAACTAGAGGGGTGAGAAGGCAAGCTGGCAAGTTGGACGTGTCTGTTCGTGAGTTGGAATTCAATACTCAGCTTCTGCTCGTTCAGGAAGCAACGGAAACTACGCAGCGAAACACACCGGACACCTGCCGTCGCTTGCGCTTCCACAGCGACACGGGAACCAGGAGATTTGGACTTCTCAATTTGGAGGGAAAGAGTACTAATTATGTGGCTGGCCTGGGTGGCCACGACAGAACAACGCATCGGTGAAAGGGTCGAGGGATCAACTATCGCGCTAAGCTATTAGTACCATAATGCGCGGCTGCGGGACTTAACACTTAAGACAATGAAACCAAACGAACTTCATCATCAAAAATGAGCTGTTCTCGATTGAGAGAATGTAGTTATGATCTTAAGCTCCGCAGTCCAGGAGGTTTGATCTCCTGGCTGGAGTCAACGGAGGCTGATTATCGTCGCTAACTAGGCCAAAGCAGACTAGGATGAGAACTTTAAAAAATCGCCTGCTATGATCATTGGTTTCAGTAGTTTCTTCCAGTCAATAAGTGATGATGCCGGAGCAGTACTTCTACAACTATGGACCATCAGTCCACGCGACATTCTCTCTGCCCACTCCCATCGTTAGAGCTGGGCAGGAAGCTCATCTAGAGTAGATTACGGCAGTACCCTAATAAGTCGTTTGGAATTACTCGTATATCGCGTTGTAATAAGATGTTGCGATACAAATATCATGCAATTTTTTATCCACTTAGTAAAATTCGAATGAAGTGTATTTTCTGAAAAACCTATAAATTTGACTATTCGTCCTGCACAAAGTGGCATTCTGATGTTGATTGATTGTTAAAGATTTCGGGCGTGTCAACTGCTAAGTTCATTAGTCTCGTAAGTGTAGTGTAAGTTTGGTTATGCTCGTGAGGTGGCGGTGATCTTGCCCCGTTGGATGGCGAGATCCAGCGCCTACCTACCATCGGCTAGCGGGGTTTTCCACAACCAGGTATCTCCCACTGGCGGGGCACTACCCCAACCGGGACAAGCACTAAGCTCCTGACCGGTATCCCGGCATGTGAGGTAGTGTACTGGTTGTTAGTGTGTGTGTAAGTAAGGGGTCAGGATAGAACGGGAAAGATGAAGAAAAGATCGCCCACGGTCCGTAGCCCGTTTCTTAGGGTATTGCTCCGCGTTCACCAGGTATTGATCGGAGAAACCACGGAAAACAACCGATCAGACCAGCCGGCCGCTGGAATTCTCCTCCAGACAGCGAATGAATTCGACCTAGCTGAAAAGCTAGTATCGAAAATCCTGCCACCTTCGGGACTCGAACCTAGGACCTCCCGGTCAGAGGGACTCCTGTAACACTTTCTGATATTGATAGTAGTGATAAGACCCCGTGTGGTGTCGGGGGTTTTAGTAGAATAACACCATGGGACCTCCCCCTGTCGTAGAAGGCGACTAATCGGAGCAGCTGTCCGCTGTCACTCCCCTAAACATCCTATAATTCCCACTTTTAACTTCGTGTGTCATTACTTCTACTTACTTGTGGCACACTTCTGTTCTCTGTCCTGTAGGCCAACCTTCCCATCGGCCAACTCTTGTGTTTCTGACCCCGACGCTATTAGGTTTGCGAGGGCTAGGGAGTCGTTTCTATTTTACCCTTCTATTCTAACTCTATTCTTCACTGTCCCCCTTCTCTTCTTCCGTTTCCTTTAGCTGGCGGTAGCTCAAAAACGCTAGGGGAAGGCGACCCCGAATATAAACCCGGGATGGAGGGTCCTTTAGGATCGACGCTTACGGTGCAGGGGATCGGAGCCCCAGTACCGGCGGTCGGTGGTGAGCAAGCAGGCCACCGGGCGTCGTCAGCCAGCGACTGCAATGCCACGGGTGCGGATCACTCGGCATCCCTGGCAGATATTGCTAAGAGTGATAGCAAACTTCGCGGGACTCGCATGGAAGTTTGCGATTTCAGGGTTGAGGGATCCCTTAAAAACCCTCGTCCGGAAAAAAGTCCTGACTTAAGAGCGAAAAAAAAATGAAAACTGGAAGAATCGTAAACCCTGATGACTTGTTTAAGAACACAACAGCAGTAACAAAATACCTTACAGTTAAAAGAAAAGAAGGGAATTTTGAAAAAGTAAGCCCATTTCTAATAGAAAAGTGTATTAACACTTGGGCTGGATCTGCCATAAGAGATATAAAGAAAACTCCAACTGGACTCTTGTTAGAAACATTTAATGAAAATCAAGGACAAAAGTTACTAGAATTGAAGAAAATAGGCACTATCGATGTTGAAGTAAATGCTCATGGCACGTTGAATACTTGCAAAGGTGTAGTAGTTTGCAGTGACTTATTGAACTGCAGTGAAGAGAACTAGCTCGAGAACTAGCTTCTCAAGGAGTCATCGCCTGTCGCAGGCTAACAATGAGGCGGGACGGGCAGATAATCCCTTCAGCATCCCATGTCTTGACGTTCAACCGTAGTACGTTGCCAGAGAAGATTAAAGCTGGCATTCATCGTCTGAGCGTACGATTGTTCGTTCCTCAACCGATGCAGTGCTTTCAGTGTTTACGTTTTGGACACACAGCATCTAGATGTGCGAGAATCAAAGCATGTCAGTGTGGAAAGCCATTTCATAGTGATGATCCGTGCATAGATCCTATCAAATGCATCAATTGCAGTGGACAGCATTCAACAAGGTCAAGGTACTGCCCAATATACAAGCAGGAAGCAGCAATACAAAAAGTAAAAGCCACATAAAAAATCATCTATTCTGAAGCAAAAAAGCTTGTGTGCCCTGAAAGTAAAGGAAACATCACGTACGTAGAAGCAGTCACTAAAAGCACATCAGTGCCTTCATTAGTAGTAAGAGAACTAATGCCTGCAATAACTCTCTGCATAGAAAAGTATTTTAATGAAATTTATAACAAGAAAATCCACACGGAAGAATTACATACAAACACTCAATGTGAAATATTAAGTGAAAAGCAATCTTCGGAACCCCCGCCAAATGAGACAGAAAGAATTCCAGTGGCTGCCCCCGCAGCTACATCCCGTAAAGGCGAATCGGCAACAGGCTACCGAAGTCGATCGCCCCGTCTTTCAAAACACACCAAGGAAGACTTCCTAAAACAAAAAACTAAGCCATCTACCACCAATCATCAAGATACGACCACTTGCTCAGAGACAAGCTCGATGGTAAGTGCGGAAAATAACGAATACCAATCCATTGATCCACGCAAAATCCCCCGCAAGAAGAAAAAGAAGAAAGGATGGCCAAAAGGAAAACCTAGAAAATAAGCCGGACATACCCACCCCACAACAGAGAACTCCATTCCAACTATGGAAAATATTATTCAGTGGAACATCAACGGCTGTATCTCGCACTATTGTGAGCTGAAATTGCTACTGGCTAATTACACGCCAATGTGTCTGTGCTTACAAGAAACGCATTTCAAGCCACAAGACCGTTTCAATTTAAGAGGATACAAGACCTTCCGCAGTGACGTAGAACCTGATAGACGAGCTAGAGGAGGTGTTGCCATACTGATCAGCAACACACGTCCTGTTAGTCGTCTGTAACTCAATACACCTCTACAAGCGGTAGCAGTAACCCTATACCAGCCATTGAAGATGACATTATGTTGCGTATACTTACCAGACGCCTCATGGCAAAATGAAGAACTACAAGATCTGATCGATCAACTACAACCTCCATTTCTTATTCTAGGCGACTTTAATGCTCATAGCACCACGTGGGACTGCTCTAGAACAAACGATGCCGGTCGAAGAATTGAAGACCTGTTACTTAACAATACATACGTACTCTTAAACACAGGTGCAAGCACTCACTTTAACGCTAGAAATGGTACATTCTCAGCCATAGATCTTTCGATATGTAGTCCAAATCTTGCAACACGGTTGACGTGGAATCCACTTCCAGATCTTCATCAGAGCGATCACTTCCCTCTGTTGATTTCTTCAAACATACGAAAGAACGACGTATATTTACCAAAACGTTGGTGTACCAACCGTGCAGACTGGGCCAGCTTCATTAGACACATAAAACCAATAAATGCCAGTGGAAACACGGAGAGAGACGTTACAGACTTCACCAACTCTGTAATTTCTGCTGCTGGAAAATACATTCCTCAAAGTACTGGTCGCTCATCCAGAATGCCAGTACCATGGTGGAATACGGAGACGAAAGAAGCAATAAGGGAGAAAAGAAGAGCTCTCAACAGATATAGGCGTTCACCAACTCAAGACAATCTTATTGCTTTCAAGCGTTTGCGTGCACTTGCTCATAGAAAAATACTAACAGCAAAACGATCAAGTTGGGAGAAATACGTGACAACCATAACCAGGACGACCAAAGTCACAGAGGTATGGCAGAAGATTGTTGAGACAATCGCCGGGAAAAATGTTTTCAGTCCTATTACATGCATAGAGCATGAAGGGCAACTAATCTGCAACCCAGACGAAATAGCCAACGTCTTTGCCTCTCAATACTCCAAAGTCAGCAACACAAACAGCTATCCTGAAGACTTCTTAGAGAAAAAGCGAGAAGAAGAAGAAGGAAAAATACTAAATGTTACAACTGATATAGATGAGCCGTATAACGCTCTTTTCACAAGGCGAGAATTACAAGACGCCATAAGTGCAGCTGGAGACACAGCAGCAGGATCAGACAACCTCCCCTACAGCATAATACGTCGGTTACCAGAAGAAATACTCTCCATCTTGTTAAATATATATAATAACATCTGGATACAAGGCAATTACCCCAAATGCTGGAAAGAGGCGATAATAGTTCCACTTTTAAAGGCTGGCAAAGACCCATGGAAACCCGAAAATTATCGCCCGGTATCATTGACATGCTGTCTAGGAAAAATTCTAGAAAAAATGGTCAACACCAGACTAACATGGTGTCTCGAGAGATACAACCTCCAGAATAAATATCAGTGCGGATACCGACAGCATCATTCCACCATTGACCAGCTAATATATCTGGAAAACGCAATTCAGAACATCTTTATCAAAAGACAACATATGGTTGCTGTATTCTTCGATCTGGAAAAAGCTTTTGATAAGACCTGGCGTTACAACATTCTGAGACAGCTACACAACTGGCAAATCAGAGGAAAACTTCCAAACTTTTTATCAAGCTTTCTTAGTACCAGATCCTTCCAAGTCCGTATTGGGCAGTCCATCTCAGAAAGCCACGCACTAGAGAATGGTGTACCACAAGGTTCTCCATTAAGTGGTACGCTTTTTATCATAGCGATCAACGAGATGTTTGACGGCATAGAAACATCAGTTGGAAAATGCATGTATGTAGATGATATTGCTCTATTTTATTCAGCCAAATCACCGGCAATGATCAAATTGAAAATGCAAAACGCCATAAATACCTTAGAACAGAACGCGGAAAATATCGGCTTCTCATTTGCAGCAGCTAAAACCAAATGCGTCCATTTCTGTAGAAAACGGAAAGGATGCAGAGATCCTCATCTGGCATTAAATGGTGTTCAACTGGCATACAATGAATCGGCAAAATTCCTAGGTTTGATCTTTGACAGACATTTAACTTGGAAACAGCATATAGATTATACCTTGTCTAGATGCAGAACGTAATACGATGCATTTCGCATATAAATTGGGGAGCAGATAGAGACATCTTACTCCGTCTCTACAAATCAATGGTAATGTCCAAAATAGATTATGGATGCGCAGTGTACTCCTCAGCCAGGAAGTCAAGTTTAAGGAAATTAGATCCTATTCACAACGCAGGCCTCCGTTATGCATCTGGAGCGTTCCGCACTAGTCCTTCCTTATGTCTATATTGTGAAACCAGTACCATGTCGCTATATCATAGACGACAAACACTACTACTCAGATATAGATAAAAAATGCTGTCACTGCCAGAGCATTTGAACCATTCATTGATGACTCGACCTAACTTGGCATATATTTACGATCGAAGACCTACTGCCACTCGTCCAGCCAACATCCGTGCAATCGAAATAACTAGATGTTATAACATCGTTCTACCATCGGTTTTGAAGTATAAAACCTATGAAGTTCCACCTTGGACGCTGAAACTGCCAGATGTTCGACTCGACACAACCAGTGTAAAGAAAAAAGAATGCCTTCCCGCAGAATTAAAAATCGGATTTAAATTAGTTCTCGAAGAATACATCGCAAATCACACAATCATCTACACCGATGGATCAAGAACCAAAAATGGGGTTGGAAGTGCATTTGTAACTGAAAGCATATCAAAAGCATGGACCCTTCCCCTAGAAGCGAGTGTGTACACAGCTGAATTGTTTGCAGTATTGCAAGCTTTGCGATACTGTGAAACTCTAAGCCCAAGAAGATTTGTCATCTGCACAGACTCGCTCAGCTTCCTTAACGCCATAGACAGACACCTACCTGTGGACCCGATGCTTCAAATGATAATTCTATCATGTCATAAATTAAGTCAGAGAGGAGCATCAGTCATATTCATCTGGTGCCCTGGGCACATCGGTATTTCAGGCAACGAAGAAGCTGATTCTGCAGCAAGAAATGCCGCAAACAAACCATTAGAAATTAATACGGAAATACGACCTCAAGACGCAAGAAATGCCGCTTTAAAGTGTATTTTCAGAGCATGGCAAACCACATGGAATAGCATTGAAACGAAATTAAAGCCGATCAAGCAAAGCGTGAATAAATGGCCAGCACACGTCAGCTATACTCGAAGAGAACAAGTGTGCCTTACCAGGCTAAGAATAGGCCACACAAGAATAACATCTTCATTCATTCTGAAGAATGAGGAACCACCTGTCTGCGACTGCGGTGGAGTTTTAACAGTGAAGCATATACTAACGGACTGCGTGAATCTCGTAACAGAGACAGATGTGAAATGAAGGGGGATCTGAAGGAGGACCTAGGAACGGACACAACGGCGACTGGCAGGACGTTAAAATTCCTGAAAGAAGCAAATCTGTTTCATAAAATTTGAAATGTAACTGTAAATTGTACTTGTATATGTGACATTTTATAATAAACAGTAAAAAGGCTAAAGGCCTTAGTTGCCAAGCCTTCAAACATTTAAAAAAAAAAAGTAGTGATAAGAGTCCATGGATTAGTTTTAATATTACTTACACTAGCAAAATACAAAGCGTTTCCCGGGCTTTCTTCTTATCTAATCCATGCGAAAGAGGAAAGAGATCAATTTTATATAAATGACGATATTTCAAGGTTATTATTTTTAATGTAATTGGTTCTAATTTTAATCAAATGCTATAATTTTATTTCATTTTATTTTACATTACACAGCTATTATATTTTGACCAGCATTGCTTTCTCCAGGGTCTCAATATGTTTTCTTAAAATCACTATTTAAATGCCCGTACTTTTGAAATATTTGAAATTTAAAAAGAATATGACAAATGAAAAACTAAAAAAAAATGCATAATAATTTTCAGTTTTATTCAAGTTACATATATTGTCAATCAATGCAAATTTACGGTGTTACAACATTTTAACTTAATTGTTCTACAATTACAATTAAATTGTTTATCTTATGAACTGCTACCGACCTGTAGCGAACCTATTAGGTATCAGTTCTGCTGATAGAACCCGCACTTGTTTTTATCAATCTTTACCAAACTTTGCAGGTAGATTGCGACAATCATTAAGAAGAGCCTGTGATAATTTACTATCAATCCAGACTATCCTTACCATTCATTTATAAACGTATGAAGAAACGTTAAATCAGCTCTGTTCGAAGTTATTCAAAATATATGAACCTAATTAATATTAACGTTCATTAACCTAATGTTAACCTAATTAATATGTTAACTACATCGCCAACAAACAGCTCGTTCAGAGATCTGAGTCGGAATTGCTTCTTATCATAATCACATGTATTGAACAAATACATCAATGAATCCATCTACGGCGTATTACGAAAACAATAACCGTGTGAACATATTTAATTTATTTTGTATGTTAACAAATTAGATGATAAGTTTACAATGGTATTAAAAAATGTTCTTTTAATGGTTTAACGATTCCAATTTTAAAATCTTAGAACCTTATTATGCGATCTTACGGACGCTTCTGGCATCTGGTGGAATATATTAGGAACCATCCTGGTCTTAGCGACACAGGAAACAATGATCACGGTGCATCTATCACCACATTACTTATTTATTTTCCGCATTTGTTTTGTATTCATCTTTACCAAACTCTGCTAGGTCGTAGCGACATTCCTGAAGTAGAGACTGTAAAAACTTCATATCTTCACTACACTACTTTTTGTGGTATCGATGTCGGTTACAAGTCGTTTAATTCATTTTTATTAGTATAGGTTACGAAACTGACTACTGTTGTTAAGAGTAGGTAATAGATTATTCAATTAATATCGTAATAACTCTTGTTCTGACACATCTCAGTTTTGTAAAGTTTGATTTTAGACAATCACAGTTGATACATAGGTAGTTCCCTAAGTTTCCGGTCTGACCAAGACAACGTGCATCTATGGAAAACGTTTTGAACAGTTTATAGTCTTATATTGAATTAATAAAGACTACAATTATTGGGGTAGTGATATAATTTTGCAGCCGACATCTTACTTAATTTTGTGGAGAGAGGTACTTAAGTTGGGTGCGGTGCGTGAAATGTCGTGGTGTTCTTCTCCACGAAAACGCACTCTCCGCCTACCCCTCAAATTGCAAATAACGTTATGAATGACTATGGCTTTAAGGGTTAAGGACATTCACGCTACAATCCAGATTGGACACCCTGCGACATCTACCACATCAGACTGAAGAAAAATCTTCGGGAGAGAAGAAGCTCAGGCAAGAGTGAGGTGAATGAAGATGTATTTTACCTTTTGCGCAGAAAAATTCCGAGTATTTTTACAGAGGCTTAGAAATGTTAGTATACTGATGTGAAAAGTGAGTTGGATTAAGGGATGATTATGTTAAAAATTACGTTATTTTGTTCTTAGTGTCAAAAATAGAAGCGAGGCCAGAAATTTACGGAACCTTCCGCGTGATTTGTATTTTTTTTTTTTTGCCTTTGGGTGTTTTAGCTTTCCCAAATCCTCGCTCAAAGAGTGCGGTTCGGCATTGATCGCTGGTGCCCTTGGGCGGCGGCCAAGGGTCGCGAGCGCCCTCCGTCCTCCGCAACGAGGAACCGACGCGCAGGCGCCCCCTGCGTAAGCCGATCGGGGGCGGCGCGCGGCCGGCCGCGTCAACAATCCGAGCGCCCCCACGCCCAGCCACTCGCTCCCGCCCGCCCCTAATGGAAGGATTAACTGGATTTGAAACGGTGTATGACCTTTCACTCGTTACGTTAGACTTCATCAAACCCCCGAATTTCGCCTGCTCGCATGCCTCTGGCAGAAGAGGTCGTATTGTTGCCGTCAAAGGAAAATGTTGACCCTCTAAAATTTGCTATCGCGCAGGTGCTGACAAAAAGGATACGTACCCTCTTCAGAAGAAAGCCGTTGCCTTTCAAATAAATATTTCGCGCTCTTCATATGCTGGTAATTATGTTTCACAAAAGAAAAGATTCTGCTCTCTTATCTTCATAATGTATTTTCTGTGTTTTTCGGGTAGTATTTTCTTTTTAAAAATCCTTAATGGAACTACACAAGAGAATAAATATTTATTATACGCACATCTTCTCAACCTTACATGCAATTAATGCAACATTACATGGATTATCTCAACAAATTACATGTAATAACCATTTCTGGATGAAGAAAAGTCTCCCAAAACCTAATAATCTCATAAGAAATAGAATTTAAAAAATGGTATCTCAGTTTCCTTACTAAATGAATAGTATTTGATAAGTCTTTACAATTCTATACAATAATCCTACAAAGCTTTAAATTTACCCCAATAATAAAAAGAAGAAAGAGGTTGGTAGAAATGTCTCCTATAACTGAAATAGAATATGAATTATTATTTATGGAACATTATTTTACGGAATGATTCCCCCTCCTTTGTACGAAAGTCAGTGGATACTCGTACATCAACTTTGCCTTTACCTCTTCAGATGCAACTTGATATTTCATCCATTTTTTTTGTTGAACATTGTCCCAGAGTTCCTCCAAAATGAGGAAGGAGAATATTTTTAAATGCATGCTCGTGTTCACTTAATTATTATTCCACGTTAAGTTATTACGGCACTGCATGTTTGCCAACGGAAAATACAACCAAGACGAAATAAATCTTTAGGACCCTGCCTTTAATATACAACAGATAAGAAAACCCCAACTCCCGAAGTAGCGCACGGAATTGTGGCCTCAACCACTTATTAAGGAATCACGAAGTTCGAATCCGCGTGGGACATCTATGTTTGTAATTGTGGTGCGATGTGTCAAACAATACGTAGCACATTTGCCATAGGTACTCCATCCATCCCTTATAAAGCTTTAATTTATAATAGCTCAGAAACCCTGAAGAGATGAGACTGAGCTCCTTGCTCTCGTGGCAGAGGAATGGAAGACCAATAGGCTGTGTCCACGTACGTGCAACATCTAGCTACACAATACTGATAATAAATTAAAGTATGAAATGAAAAAAATCTTAAATTTAGAATTTCCAAAATGGAATTGCTTTCTACTATTCATTATAATGAATTATTAATATGGAATTTTGAGATCGTCTCGTTAATTTTGATGGGTTATAAATAATGGGGAGCATCGGGTCTTGAGAGTCTCAAAAATAAGTGTTTAAAACTGTCTTCGATTTGAATTAACAAGTTTTTTAACGAAAAAATGCTTCTTATCATTTTAGGATCATTGAGTAGTAATCTTATTTAATTTTTTCAAATTTCACGCTTAAGAGAACTTGAAGTTGCGATAGACGAGCAAGGCAACGTTAAAAGTTTAACTTATAAAGAAAGAAAAGCAAATTCAAAAAAATAAATGAACTCTAGCTCTTTAGAAAATTGAACATCACCGGTTGAAACAAAAAGTCAAAACACTTTCATGTGCGCTAACTACAAGTTTTCTTTATCGTAAGAGGAATTGATTGATTGATTTATTGATTAGTGATTCGGGAGCGTCAACTGCCAAGGTCATCAGTCCCATTAGTGTACTGCATGATTTTGCTCTGGAGGGGGATGGCGGTGATCCCCCCCCGCCGGATGGTGAGATTCGGTGCTGACATACAGTCTGTTAGCGGGGCTTTCCCCAATCAGGTATCTCCCACCACTTGGGCACAGGTGGGGCACCGCCCCAGCTGGGACAAGCTCTAAGCTCCCGACCAGTCTCTCGGCATAAGTATGTAGTGTAGTGCGTGTAAGTGTGTCAAATTAAGAGGTAGGATAGGGCAAGGAATGGGAAGGAAAGATCATGCGCGGTCCTTGGCCCCTTTGTTAGGATACTACTCCAGCATTCGCCTGTCACAGAAAACTACGGATCAGATCAGCCGGTCGCTAGACTTCTGCCTCAGGCAACCGCTGAATTGAGATGACGGTTGGCAGACAGAAATTAGGGCTGGTTGACACTACCAGTAAAAGGGAACTCAAAACTACGGATCAGATCAGCCGGTCGCTAGACTTCTGCCTCAGGCAACCGCTGAATTGAGATGACGGTTGGCAGACAGAAATTAGGGCTGGTTGACACTACCAGTAAAAGGGAACTCAAAACTAAAAAACCTTATGTATGAAAATCCAGAGCATCCCAATATTACAGAAGATAAACGACTATCTTCGAAAATAAAGCTCCAAAGTGTCCAGAACACATTTGAAACCACGCTTACTCTTTCCTTGCATTGCTCATACTGAGACATCTGTGGAAAGTTCGTTAGGTCGTGAAGGACGCATGACACAAACCTAAGGATTATGGAATCTACGTGGAACTGAGCGTGTATCAAAATACCCCGGTCTCCCCAACTACCCTCATATTAAATCTTCGATGACGGGTATAAAGGTATAGTACGATACAATCACAGCTTGCATGGAAATATATATAAGTTATTTCCCTCAAACATTTCCCGATTATACAACTCCAGGATTTCTCTAGTCTGTTATATTGTTTCATTATTTGGAATATTTTTATCATCGCTGATATTCCATTCTAATAAATGATCTTACACTTTTATAGTTTCTTTATAAAATGATAATACGACTTACTTATGTCTTCAAACTAAATATTTAATCACATTTTAAAATTATTTTATGTATAATTACACAACATGTTGGGGAATATTTTATGTTACATTTAATGACATGGCGGTAATGTGAGATATTTCACTTGACAAACTGCTTAAGATAAATATGTGAATTAACACAAACTGCATGAAAATACGCTGACAAATAAACAAAGTACCTTTGAATAATCATAGCTTATCTGTGGCTTCTCTAAATAAATTTCAGCGTGACGGTCAGCATTTTGGATATTGCCGCTCATATTAGTATTAAATTGGTATTGACGAGGGCATCAAAATGTAAATATTGGCATGGCTATGTCTATAACGGAATTCATTTCGAAATTACTCATTCAGGAATGCAAAATGAACAATCTGGTTACGTTATCAGATTATAGGTAATGGTCAATGAAATAAAGCGACAGATTTGAGGTTCGAGAAACAGGAATTTGATGCCAATTTTCGGCAATACTTCTGTTATTTGGGAAGAACATTTTCTGAATAATGTACTTTTTTAGACGTCCACTAGTAAAAGCGGTCCTTTTGGGTTATACTGCATAGCGTGCTAAAAGTTCAATTTTTAGCACTTGCTAAAAGTGAGACGATGCTGAAGTGTTCAAATAAATCTTAGAATCGATTAATTCAGATATTAAAGTGTAATTAATGATCTTTATACTTGAATTAAAGTAATGCTGAAGACAGTAAGACTGTGTATGACGCATGTGTTAAAAGTGATTATATTTTGCACGTAGCATTGCTCCACTCGGTCTAATAGTAGGAAATGGTGTGTCATTTACGATGCTATCATCGAAATCAATATTAGATGTAGGCTCCCCATCGTAACTGTTTATTTTGGCATAAAGCTTTTTCGACCTATTTTGATTTCCACTCGGTCTCTCAGCCTCGTTTCACCACCTTTCCAACACGCAAAATAAAATATAGTTTTTACCATTCTTATCATAAATATCTATTTTTGTTATTAAGAACTTCACATTCAACATATTTTTAACAGAAATATGAACAGAAATTACGCAGAAGTGTGCAATATTCCTTCTCCTGCATGGCCAGTAGGACGCGGAGTGATAGTGTGACGTCATGGGTACTCACAGCGAACACAGACACGAGCTTTCAGATATACAGTATATTTATAAAACAAAATATGTACAATTAAATAGCTACACTTTATACAATAGCTCTGATAGACCTACAATCCCCAGATCGCGGGAAGCGATCCAAATGTGATTGAGAATCGGTTTAATTAGTGGCACTCGCGACTCCTAGATTCGAAGCGCGCACAAAGCCAAGCTTCCGTGACCGGATGTTACACTCGTACACAAAGTCCTAACAGGCACATCAATCAATGATGTGTCTTGATCGCAGGAGCGATCTTAACCGACTGACGATCGGTGTGAGTCATGGATCTTAACCACATTTCACTCGGAGCTCGCACACAGCCATCACTCTGACGTGACCGCAGTCACACCTGGGACACAAAGTCCCCGCAGGCGCGTCAACACGTGACTTGCCTCGCGAGCCCTTCTCGCCGCTGCACCGCCCTGGCGCAAATTTGTGCATCAGCACGAGGTTCTCGTTCTTTCTCCAGAACCCGCCCTATGGCTTTGTACACTCTCTTATAATATCTGTGGCTCACGTGACCTCCTAGCTTCACGCCGCCTCCCCCGCTTGCATCTGCTCCTGCACACGGCCCGCTGTCTTTGTTCAGCCTTTGCCACGTGCTTACTCTGGAAGGAAGGCCTTTCTCTCCCTGCCTGTGGCGAGGCGATTTCCTATGTCTATCCCTTTCCGCCAGTTCCCAAATAGCCTATCACGAGGTTCGCTCGCTAATACGATACAATAGTCATAGGGCTGGCGGGGAGGCATACGTATCTCCCAGATAAAGCTCCAGAGGAAGCAGCACTCCCCTTCACGCCAGGCTTTCCTATCCTGTCCTTTGGCTCGACAGCCGCTTTGGGCTTCGCCGTGGGATAAGAGGTTCATGTGGTTAGGACGAAGACATCCCTCCACCGTATATCCTAATCTTCATAACCTTAGGGTGCGCTTTCTCATAGTCGCACAGCAATAGATACAGGGTCATTTGTAAGGAAAGCGCACAATTATAATTTTGTCCCGGCCGGGAATCGAACCTGGCGTTGCGCCGTGGAAAGCAAGCAGGCTAATCAACGAGCCGGCCCTTCAGCACATGCAAATCATTAGTCTGCCTTTACAGAACTTATGTTATGTCGTCCGTCGACAGCCTAGGTTGACCCTGCTTTTGCTAGTGCTCTTTATAAAGCTGAGACCGGCTAAACGATATATTGGTGTAGTGACTGTGCCATTGTATCTGTATCTGAAATGGTGGTGTAGCCAAAATCTTAAAAAGGAATCCTCTCCTATATTATATCAGAAGTATAGATGAGTCTTGACGTTCTCGGACGCAACCAATCTTTATAAATAGTCTCTAAAGAAAGATAATTTCATAGCAATATGAAGAATTCTACTTTAACTTTAAAAATGCAAAGGATTTCTTAAAACCTGCCACTTTGGCAGAGTTGTTGAATTATATATAGCTAAATAACTCGAAAACGAAGCATTCTAAGGTCTTAAAATTTGAAATTTTGAGGCCGGAGGCTTCAAAGTAACGTTCCTCGCATCGCAACCTGATGACATCGATGAGACCTTCTTAGACATTCTATTACATTTTTGCTGGTCGATGGTACCCGATTCTCTCTCACCTGTTCAGAGACATGCAGAATCTGCAACTATAATGTGAAATTACAGCTATTACTTGATATTCTATACGGTTGAATTTCACGGCTATACCTCTGTTCGGTAATAAAATTAAACGCAAATAATTTGTATTGAGGGTGTATTGTACTGTTATGTTAAAATAGGTTCAGTTAGTACAAATACAATGAGACATACATTACAAATACGGACAGTAAGAGGATCTTGAAGAAAAAGATGTAATATGTGCTTAATATGTAAATGAAAGGATAGGGAAGAGGGTGGGTTTAAACATGCGAGAATTCTGTCACGTGTACGCTAATACTTATTAAATCTAAATATTGGTTATCTGGTGTGTCTGAAGGACACACATTTTAAATAATTTTCTTAAACTTTCGGCGTCCAAAGGTGAAATAACTAATGTGAATTTTTCTGTCCTTTTTTTAATTTCCTTTGTACATGAAGAACATCTTAAACTTCTTTTGCTTCTTTCATAAATAGGTGTTGGACAAAAAAAAAGCTGAACCTGTAATCTGATTTCAAAGCTGCCCTCCACACCCCTTTCTATTTTTGAAATAATGGAAATATCGTGACGTCAACGCAAGTCAGAGTGCGGAGAAACGGCTGCTTCAGAGGTAATGGGGTTTTAAACGGCGCTGTCGTCCGGGAGCTGCTAGCGGCCACTCAGCCTGCTATGATCGATAGCCGATCGTTACGCATTCAGCGGTTTCCGATAGCCGCCCTCGCAAATTGCCTCCGCGTCTTCGCCGCCCCCCCCCTCCATCTTCCGCTCTTCCACGTCACCAATATCCAAGATCCTGCTTCTACGACGTCTATGCTGCCCCCTCAACATTCCGCGTCTTCCTCATAACAACCTGGCGCCTATTGTCCTCACATCGTGAGCACCGCAACTTGCAACGCTTGCCATTGTTCTTATTGCTCAACAAAAAACAATCCTCCATGTTGAACAGTTTCACTGGCCCACTGCGTCTGACACGTATATACAAGTAGGGTTGTGTTTGTAATTAATCTCAGAAAGTCGCCATCTCCCCACCAATATTTCATTATCACTTCAACACCATATTTTTATTTACATGGGACAGTTTCTCACTACCTACACATCCCTACGTACAAGTACACCTTTCTTGTTCTTTCTCCTAATTTTTTCTACTATTCATCTATACCCTTGTCAAATTACTAGCCATGTTTACAAAACAACAGAAACATCATTCTCAATTTTCTTTATTCCAAGGGAAATCCGTATTCCTGCTATTTCTTTTCCGTAATACTGGACTATTAAATGGAGTAAAGCAAATAAACAGAGGAATAAATAACCACACTTGACGGTCGCCGTCCATTTCCAAAACTCGGAGCGAATGAGTTGTAGAAGAAGATTGTGCATGAATACTATTCAACGAAAATTCTTATTTACATAATATATTCTTGCAAGAAGTATTAAGTGATATTCCGAAAAACACTGAACGACACATGGCTTATGACACAAAAACGGACTCGGCTTACAGACCACCAATGGCGTGCGCTATTTGCTCTGCACCGGCCAAATGGCATTAACAACTATAAAGCCCTTCACTGTACGTGTTGTCCTTCTCTTTTCCCTCTTTACCTTCTACATGTTGCCTTCATTTGCCTTCTACGTGATGCCAGTCCCATCACTGACAACACACACTAGTGATAACAGAGTACAGGTTTCTATATTTCGTTTCGAATAATTCAAAGATTTTATTTTATCGTTACGATTGAATAAAACTAAAAAATATCTAACACGGCTTCAATTTGTTTGCCCCTCTAATAGAGCAAATGACGCTTAAAATTGGTGCAGAATCAATTTTTAGCAAACTCTCTAATGTTTAAAAAAATACAAAAAAATGTTAATTTTGTTAATGTTAATTTTTCCAGCTTACCGGGAAATGGGTTAATCTGAGGCAGCCGTTGAAGATGGCAGTTAAATAAGCAATGGCATGAGGAGGTAAATGCTTTAGAACTATGTTGGGAATATCGTCTATGCCCGGAGAACTTTTGTGTTTTGTATTCTTAATTACTTGTTTGACATTTGGAGGGAGAGGTATAATTAATTGGTGATAGAGCAGTGTGATATGGGGATCTTAAAAACTTCTCTACAATATTTTGGAAATTTAGATATGTAGAGATATTGGGATAGAAATTGGGATATGAAGAGTGAGTATGAGTTTGTTTCAGAGGAATGTTAGGAGGTTTATATACTGCAATTGGCGTGATTGGAGTACTGTGTGACTGACACAGAGCAATTGATATAATTTTCAAGTCCGGGAGTAATAAATAGAGGTAAAGGATCGTGTCGAATCCGTTTTTTAATGAAAATTGCCACTCCTCCTGCCGCGGTTCGAGATGGTCTGACGGATCTGTTAAGTCAGGTAACACGAGATCTTGATCTTATCTTTGGATGTAAGTCACGTTTCTGTGATGAAAGCAATATCAGTATTAAAATTATTTATAATATATTTTATAAAATTGATTTTTTGGATGATTCCGTTTATATTCCAGTTTAGGAGAGTGAGAGAAGTTAATTTATGGTGCGACATGTTGTTGATTGTTTGAGTATACCGGTTTGAGATAAATATGGATGTGACGCCAGAGCAATTTAGATTTGGTTGTTGATTATGGGAATGAGAGCTTTGATTACTTGGTTTATTATTTTTGAGATTATGTTAGGATGTAAGGAGGTCTTGTGGGGGGAGGGGGAAAGTGGGAGAGCACTGCTTACTAAAATGTAAGCAGAGTTAGTTGATGTGTGTTGTGGATAAGTTGGAATATTACATTGTTGAGCATAAGGAAGAGGAAGGTTTCGAGGAGGCGGAGGAGGCAGGTAATGATGGGGAGGGAATCTAGACTGAAGACTGTAGCGCCAAGAGGTGAAAGGAAGAGGGGGAGGGGGAGGGGGAGGGAGATTGTAAACTGTCTGTGAATAAAGATAATTAGATGAGCTTCTTTCCATGAATGCTTCTTGTCTTTTTTTGGAAGTATTCACATTTGCGTGATGATGCCAAGTAAGCTTGGTTACAATTTACTCATGTGCAATTAACCCTTAAATATAACATTTATTTAATTACACGTAAATGTAACGGCGGGGTCTGCCAGACCCAAATTTTAAAGTATTTACATTTTTACCTGAAGGTTTTCGAAAGTTCTGTAAATATTTTTTAATTATACTTTTAAGTCCTTTTAGTAGAACTAACAGTGTTTTGAAAGAAATTAATGTTATTTTATTATGATATTAGCACCATTCTTAAAAATTACACCTAGTTTGACAAATGTGAAGATTTGGATGATTTGTTTTTGTTTTTAAAACAAAATATCACTGTTAAACTTTATATTTTATTAAAGGTCATAAAAAGTATTGTAACCCAATATTATTCTTATCTCTAAAATGTAAACAGTTTTTCTTATAATACCTTAGCAAATGAGCCATTATTTAGATTTAAAAAAACAACTAAATAATACTTCATTAGAGATTTGATAGTAGTAAATTTTGACTGAAAAATTAAAACAAATCAAATTTTAACTACAATTATTAATTTAAACACTTAAAAATAACATTTGTGTAAAAAGTAAATAAAAACTATTGAAAATCGTGTTCTAAAACAAAATCAGGATCCAATTCCGAGTGATCACCAAACAAGCTCTCCGATGTTTCTTCGTTATCACTCTCATCTTGTAAATCTCGTATTAGGTGTGAATTCTCTTTAATATTTGATGTTATTTTGTCTAGAAAAAGTCTTAAAAACAAACAAAAACCAAAATTGCAACTTTGAAAAAGACACACAATACTGGGGTCCAGCAAACCGCAAAGACACTTCCGCACTCTACTGCGAGGTTAGTAGTACTGTTGGAAGGTGGCAACTGTGCAAATTCTTCCCAAACGTACTAACTGAATTTACATGGGAAAAAGTATCATAAATATTTATTTTCTAATTAAACTTATGTAACGAAAATTGGTTGGGGTCCAATAGACCCCAGGGTTACATTTAAAGGCGAAGTTGGGGGTTTAAGTTGCGTTTAGTTATCTTTAACATTTTTGCTTGAATAGAAGAGTTTATTATTATTATTTTTGATTTATAAATATTTATATATAAATATTGTGCAGTTACTTCATTAGTTATGATGAATATTATAAGTATGATGTCCAATAAGATCTCCGAATTTCGGTATTTAAACATTGCAACAGTTCAAATATTTTTCGAATCTATCTTTCAAGGGCAACATTCAAACCAGAGAAGTCATTCCCGGTACAAATTTTCTCTCAATTTTAGACATTCACTTTCAAAAATAAAAACAAATTTAAGGAGTTGTAAGAGGGGTGGAAAAGTGTCGGTATGACCACATCCCCATTAGTTTAATTAGATAATGGTTTGTTGTGTAATATTTGATATATTTATATACATTATTTTATATATTATTCTATACTAGCTGGTTCCGTTTTACTTTCAAAAACATTGTTTAAGAAGTGCAAATTGCTTCATACTGTATCCAACTTAAACGAAAGAGCCCTGATCAGCTTGCTCCATCGTAAAGGCCTCATAGTGTACTCGGGTAAACACACTAACATTGCTGTGCGTTCATTAACACACACAAAGGCTTAGACTCATGCCATTAAACTGTATAGATTATCATCTATTCATTATATGTTTACAAATATTTCAGAATTCTGCAAGTTTTCTGACCATCAGAACTGAGGTGTGGGACCTCCCCATGACCCAAGAAGTCTTATTTTGTAGATTATGGCATAAGAAGCAGATATTAGATGGTTGATATCCATATTTTTTAACGGATCTCACGTCCTTCGTCTACTGCCTCGATTCCTCGTTCTGTTTCCGGAGACGCTATTTCCCCCATGACCCAATACACTGATTTCGCAGTGCGCGTCCGCGAGGGTCGACGCGCGGGTGATCCGGGCCACGTGCGACGGAGGGGAGAGTGCCTGTGACTCACCGTGCGGCATCGAACCGCGCACCCCAAGACACAAGTGCTTCAAGAGGGGTGTCGTGTCCGACGCACCCCTCGCTTTTTCCACCCCACCCTCGTTTCCACCCCTTCGTACATAACCCGACAATAATATTAACGGACAGCACATCGATCTTCATACTGCTGTATGTGCTATCACGATGCATTCTGTTGATATTATTCTCACGTTCCCTGCCTATTCATGCGCGTAATAGCCCGCAAGTGAACTTTTTTAATATCGCTAAGTTCATCTGTCATAAATTTCCTCGTTTATCTTCGTTTGCGGTGATACGGAGGAAACATAAAAATACATAAAAGCAGAAAGGAAATTGCAACCACAAAATGATAACTATTGTCGACCATTTTATTCGTCGGATGGCGATAAGAGGGGATAAAACGAGTAATCAAAATATTATTCAAAGTATGTAAATCTTTAAAATGATAGTTAGTGCAATTATAAGTGAGAACGTTGCCTTGTGTGAAAGTAATGAGATAGCAACATCTATCACGCAATGTTGTTACAATGAAAAGTGATGTTTAACGACTCAATAGTTCCTGAGGAATAAAAGTGTAATTACACCTTTATCGTTTATTAAAACTCGTGCAGAGCCATATTGTAGAATCTGATGATGACAAATAAACGAATGAAAAAGAAGCATTCCTGCGCTTACAATGCTAAACGAGTGGACACCACACTAATTTCTGGTTAAACGGTTTTTTCAAATAGCTGATAGTTGACTTATTTTATTTATTATCTATTTATTTATTTACTTTTCACTTGGTATCTCATTTTGACTAGTTTTAGAAAATAGGATGGAATCGTTCACTTGATTCGGATGAATTGTCCTCAACAACGAATTCTACTCTTACTATCAAGAAAATTCCAAACGTAAAAAATCTCAAATAATTTTGGACATTAGGCCTTAATTGTGTAATACTGTTTATAAATAATACATTGAATATTACATGCTTTCACCTGTTTCAACTAGTTATATGAAAATAGGAATGAGCATGTATTGGGATAATCCCCATCAATTCCACCTCTAATTGTAAAATTGTATTCAATGTAAAATTGTACCCCAAATTGTAAAATTTTATTAATTTCAATTTTCTTTGAAGAGGTCAGATTGATTTTGCCGAAACGTTAGGAAAATAAATTATTACGTTTGAATTCTACGTGTTTTAGACTTTGACACACATGGTCGTTTCAATTACTTCAAATTTTCCTTAGAATTAATACAGAAGTGAGAATTCTTTGATAATTAAAAGGAAACATCTGTACATGGCGATGAGAAACACCATGAACCCATAGCATCAAGTATTAATAATTTCACCAGGATCCGAAAAACGGCGTCGATGCCTTGAATCACAACACGTCAGTTACAATTCAATTGGAAAAGGCGCCAGAGGGGATCTGAAAGACGAACACAATTCCGCAATTGAGCGGGCGCGTCTTCACTCCAGCGAGCAAGGCGCTCAGCGAAAGCGAGATCTCAGGAAGCTGCTCGTCAGGAGACAAGAATTGGAGATGCGATGCGAACGCTACGCCAGGCAAGTGTGGGGATAAAAGCGATGGAAAATGCGACGACATCGAGCAAAAAATGACAACGAAACAAGAAAAGGCAAAAAGCGGGAAAGTGAAGCATGAAAAAGGACATGGTTGCAGACGCTAGGCTAACCATATTGAGAAGGGTGGAAGCTGGGGCGAAGAAGGGAGGTAGGCAACGCTGACTGCAGCGTGTGGCAGAGAAAGGCCCAGCATCTAGAAAAGTACAACATGAAAGAAATGGGCGTGGTCACTAACACTGGAGCGGTGATAGTACTCAGAACTGTTGGTGGGGTGATCAAACGTATTAAGCAACTCCGAGTGAAGTAGCAAAGCAAAGAAAACAAGCGTGAAAATGGACGTGGTTACGGATGATGATGCTAGATTGACGGAAGAACGTAACTAAATAACGCCCAGTGGAAAGGGTGGAGAAACGGGGATGGCAAAAAGCGAAAAAAAAAATTAAAAAAATGCTCAGATGACGGTGCTGAGACGCGCGAAGGAGACGAGTGCAGTGGGTGGCCGGGAGGGCGTCAGCGGCCAGGGGGCGCATTGAAGCATGCCATCGGAAGGGAGGGGAGGGGCAGCGGGCTGCGACAGACGAGTGTCTTCCAGTTTTACGGCGGGGCGCCCCGGGCTGACTCTGCGGTCAGCGCCGCCTGTCGTTTTCCCGTCCGCTGCGCCGCGCGCCGCCTCCGGAGCGCGGATCGCTTTCCCTCGTTCGCGAGGTGGAGCGCAGTGGGCCCGTTGCTCGGGGCGAGAGCCAGAGACCGTGGGTGCAGTGGCCACCCTCTCAATAGGTCGCATGTCAAATCTACAGTAGTTTTCAGGAAGAACGAAAAACGTTCCTACCTATCCATATCTTGACAGTCGCTTTCACAAATTTAGAAGCTTGATATTCGGTTTTCCATTACTTCCTGGTAGCTCTGATCGGTAGTTTTCCGTGGTTCCTCCGATCAGCACCAGGCGAATGCCGGAGCGTACCCTAACAAACGGGCCACGGACCGCGCGCGATCTTTCCTTCCTCTTCCTTGTCCTATCCTCTCCTCTTACACACACACTTACACTAACACGCACTACACTTCCACATGCCAGTCGGGAGCTTACAGCTTGTCCCGGCTGGGGCGGTGCCCCGCTGGTGGGAGATACCTGGTTGAGGAGAAAACCCCGCGAGTTAATGGTAGGTTGGCGCCAGATCTCGCCATCCAACGGGGGAAAAATCGCCACGCACTAAACTTACGGGACTAATGACCGAAGTAGTTGACGCACCCGGAAACACGAATCAATCATTACTTCCTCGTCTTACGACTTATTGCAACTTATTTATTTATTTATTTAGTCAAAAAAAACAGTAAAAACTGTATATGACGTGTGGGGAAAGAAATTTATCTGCGCACATTTTCTTGAGGGCCAGAATTTTATTAAAAAAAAAAAAAAAAAAAAAACGAAAAAATTAATTTAGAAAATAATTATTTTAGAAAAATAAAGATATTTGAAAAATGTTTTTTCCCGAGTTATAGAAAATCAATTTCAACTGTAAATGAACTACAAGCAAAAGGAGTGCTCAACAAAACGTGCGCACAGTGAAGCTACATTTACGTCCAGAAGCAAAACAAGGGGCCATCTCAGCATTTGCTCTATGGATCAGGGAAACTGGACAAAAACCTGATCGAGATGGGGGTCATTGACCCGGAAGCTGAAGTACATTACTTGTTACAGGCGTATTAAATATTTTTTTAAATGTATACAATGCAAACATAAACTAATTCATTATATATCTTTGTTTTGTTACATTATTTTTCTTTTTCACGAACAGTATAGTCTCTAATTGTATAGAAACAGTTTTGCAGCAGAAAAGATTTTACTTTTAACTTAAATTTGTATACCGACTTTAATTGTTTTATGTCATCTGGCAATGCGTTGTAAAGTAACGTACATGTATTGTATGTCGATTTCTTGTACTGAGCTGTTGATACTGACACTTGATGCACGTGATTTCTACGGGCGTGTGTTGTAATTATAAATATGAATATTGCATGAAAATATGTTCCCTCCGTTAAGTAGGTCATTTTTGACAAATATTACAGATTCGTAAATAAATAGACAAGGCAATGGTAGGATTCCCAGCTCAATGAAAGAGGCTTGCAGGAATCACGTGGAAGGCATTTTTTCATTATTCGAATAATTTTCTTTTGCAATCTGAAGGTCTGAATACTACAGGATGAGCTTCCCCAGAATATTATGCCATATCTCAGGCGGGAATGCACATTTGCAAAATAAACGCAACGAGCTGCATGAAGGCTGACAGAATTTGAAAGAATTCTGAATGCATAGCATAATGAACTTAATTTAGTGTTTAATTCTGTTATATGTACATTCCATTTGAGGTTTGATTGAATTGAAAGACCTAAACATTTTGTTGCCTCAACATCAGCTAATTGCATATTGTTCATTTTCAATGGAACATGCGATTTCCGATTTGAGATGCAAAAATGCATTGAAACAGTTTTTCTTTCGTTAACAATTAATTTGTTATTATTAAACCAATTTGAAACTTCTGAAATTGTACTATTTACTGCTTTCTTTTTTGCAAAGAACATTCGTGTCATCAGCAAACAGAACCGTTCTTCCATTTTTAATAGAGGAGGGCATATCGTTTACATATAACAGAAAGAGAATAGGACCTAAGATCGAACCTTGCGGGACCCATGCACAATTGGCAAAGAATTGGAAACATAAGTATGTAATGTCCTTTCCTGCCAGTATGGTATTTCTACTCTTTGAGTCCGATGTTTAAGGTAAGAAGTTATCCAATCTAGGGCAATACCACGGATTCCATACGAAGGTAATTTTGAGAGCAAGATCTTATGGTCAATAACGTCAAAAGCTTTCGAGAGATCTAAGAATATTCCAATGGGTATTTCATTTTGGTCTATTGATGAAGCAACATCTTTGAGAAAAGAAAAAATGGCAGTGTTCCGTAGATTTGATTTTCTAAAACCGTGTTGTGAGTCTGAAAACGCTCTGTTTTTCCTGAGAAATGATTCCATTCGTAAGTAGAAAAGCCTTTCTAATATTTTGAGAAAACTGAGAAAAGAGAAATTGGCCGGTAATTTTGAATATCATTTTTGTTCCCTTTTTAAAATGTGGCTTTATTTTTGCTGTTTTGAAGATATCTGGAAATATTCCTGTAAGCATGAAAAGCTTGAAAATGTGAGTTAACGGATGTGTATAAAGCAGGTGTACAAGTTTTTATAAGCAATCCGAAATTCATCTAAATCCGATGAATATTTATTTTTTAGTTTTACCCACTATTCTGTAGGATTTCGTTGGGAATTTTCGGAAATAAACATCTGTATCGGGAAATTTTTTGGGAAGTGTAGATGTTGAATTTTGTGGTTTTAGTCACTTCTAGATCAGACGCATTCTGGAAAAGTGTTTTGTTTGAAGAGATTGGCAACCTTTTTCCGGATTACTCGTTTCTCTTTCATTTCCTTTAAAATAACATTCTCTACAAGGTG
>JAHLJT010009436.1:255697680-255732805 GCA_031308135.1 Acheta domesticus | reverse complement strand
TTTGATTTGAATATTTTAAATTATAACATTAACAAAAATCAAACTATTTCATGCAGTACAAAAGATGCTAATAAAACAAATTTGGGTATGAATCAGTAATTCTTGCGTACAACGGCACATCTTGCATGAATGTGCTTTAACCCAGTAAATCTAGTGACCTAGATAAAATTTTAAAATTTGCCTGTTTAAACAGTTGTGGTTAATGGCGTTTTCATAGTCGGGCAATCTGGTAAGTAGCACCCCTTTTTCCAGTAACAGTTATTAAATAGCAGCACACAAGCTCGTATTCTCTATGTATTATTTGTCTCATGGGCGTAGATAATAATTCGAATGAGACATGTTTCATTATGGTATTCACATCAAACATGCATCATTAGTAATTTTTTATGCCCGCGCCGCACCCTCGAGGCCATCGCCTCCTTCCCGCGATTCTCTTATCCACTGTACGTTTCAAAGAACGACGAACCAAATACGTTTCGCTCAAATTATTGCCCATACCAATGCCTTGAGAAAATGTAGAAGATTTCAAAAGGGTTAATTTTTCGTTCTTTGATAAATTATTATTATTATTATTGATTTAGCATTACAAGAAGCCCCTGTTGTTAATAGGCTAGTCTCCTTTTCGCACCAAATGTAAAAATATATCAAGAAAGAGAAGGAAATACCTATATTAGCAATTTCCAATGAGTGCAGAAATTGGAAGAAAACTACGCAGCCTCCGGGTTTATAAGAGGCCTCTACGAACTCCTTAGATACTCAGGGAAAATATACAACGAAATATTGTGATATTGATTGAAAAATAAAACAAATAGGAGTATTGACTGTGTTATTCCGCCCATTCCCAAACTCTACGAATCTACTAAATTCTCACACTCACAGCTTACGATACAGCTGACGTCTGCACCAACGAAGACACAGTCCGCCATTAAATATTTGTTATTCATGTGTTGCATGATGGAACAACAAGTTTTTTTTTATATTTTTGGTTAGTAAAGTAATATATTATTTCAGTATTCGTGAAAACTTCCATTTGCTGAAATATTTAATTTATTGCCATGTTATATGCATTTTATTTGTTCTTGTACTTGCTACTTATTGGAAAACCATTTTGATTTTGGTGAGCAGCATTTTTGTTGCTGCAAGCCACTATCACGGATTTACCATTTAATTAAAATCATTAGAAATCATATTACGAGTTCGGAAAACAACTATGTCGAACTGTGAAGTGCATAGAAACATTTTGAATTAGGGACTCACGTTACGAATGTGGACCAGTTGTTATGGGAAGATCGAAAAAAATGTAACTCCCACAATCCTTGCAATGTAATACTCGTACTTTGGAACGCATAGTATAAGAGGAGTCATTTTCCGAAGGAAAAATAACGTATTATTTGGTATTTCACAGTAATGGCTTCATTTATAACATTAAAGTTTCATTCAAAACAAAATCACCCATTCCATATCCAAATTCACATCTTACACAGCAAGGCAAATTTTACGTTAGCTACTCGAAGCACAACTTGGGTCCGCGTACCATGTGCGTCTCACGGGGCACATTTTCAGGACACCGCGGTGGTCATTAGCATAAGCACTGTCAAAAAAATAATTTTTAAAGAGATTTTGGAAGTTATAGCTGATTATTTGACTTCCGTACTTATTTAATGATCGCTTGAGACCATCTAACATTGCCTTGTGATAGAAACGTTGAACAAAATAACAGCTGACTGTCAGTAAGGTGTCTGATGATGATGATGATGATGATGATGATGAACGGCGCTTGGGCGACTGTGATGTTTTGCATGACTGTGTGTTAGGCTCGACTGTGGAAAATGAGCAGCCATATTGAGGACAGCGCAAACGATTGCTCCGAAGTTGAATGCTTGTATGAAATAGCTATTTTGGCAACGTGTGTGGTATAATAAGAGTGGCAGTTGATTTTGTTACTGACAATGTGCTGGTTGAACATTGTATCTGGAAACTATGAAGAATGCACTGCAAACCGAAACCTTTCCTTCTCTTAATGCCATTTCTCAACAACTACTCAGATTTTTTTTAAAAGTGCGACATTATTTCAACTTACAATTGAATGAAGCTCTGCAGAAAACCTCCAAGCCACAACAATCAATATGGTTAAAATTTGACGTGGAAAGTTGGGACGCAATGTTTCTAAAGAGCGTCATGGCTTAATTTTTACATATTTATGGGTTGGTTGCGTTCAGCTTAAAGCCAATCAATTGAGAGGTAAATTACACTGAGAAAGAAATCTTTGGCTTTGATAGTGGAGGAAGCATTGAACAGGTTTCAACTAGCTTAGCCGTTTTGATTACAACACACAAAACGAAGAACTGTAGAACAGAGCAACACTCGCATTAATCCTAAAATCGGAACTCACCCAAAAATTTTGTTTCCTTTCGTTTAGTACCTTTTTTAAAAGAAATGAGGAAGATTTCCAAATTCGGGAACATCACAATCACTATTAACGGTGAATACAAACTGTTTCGGAAAATTTAGTTGAAATGATTTATATTTACCAATATCTGGACAAGTTTTTTGTACTCGACTCTAGCAGAAAATCCTGCAATCCATCTTAACTAAAAAACGTAATGCTTCACTTATACTTGGAATCATTAATTTATTTAAAGGAACGTGGTTCAAATAATTGAATTGTTGGTTGAATGTAATGTTCTTGTGGACTCACTAATTTTCGCAATTACAAACACACAATATTCTAACTAAAAAACGCGCTATCTGCGCTTCGATAACTATAGCCTCACGCTCACACATGTTTCCTCGGCTACGACACCTTCTTGAAGAAGGTCTTCACACAATAAAATCTCGTGACGCAATGAAGACATGGTGGCTTGATTAATTAAGAGTTATGAGACCAGGGAGTTCATTCTATTAATTTTAAGATTTTATGAAAATATAGTTTTTATACTACAAAACTGTTTAATAATAGATTGCAATAAAACATCTAGGGTTTATTGCCTTCAGTTTCAAGCAAAAATCACGAAATACACAGTACATGTAACTTTCGTCTAGTAACTGGCTTCTGGTAAATCAATGATTAAAATTGAAAATATGAAAGTATGAAAGGAGTTAATTTTAAATGTTTTGAAATTGACGCCGTTTGTTGCTTCTGTTCATTATTGACGCATGATAAATATGATTGATTTGAAAGCAATATTGTATTAGTATTTTCAAAATTCTCTCGCGAAAATGTTAGTTTCATTCGATTATTATGGAATATCCCGAGAAAGCAAAGTGAAAAAGTCCCTTAATTTGGTGCTGTTCACAAAAACTCAATTTAGAATTATTCTCTAGCAATGAATAAGTTTACGTAAGTGAATAGAAAAATTCACAACGGACATTTTATCATTGAGCTTTATAGAATATATTACTCCCATATAAAATTATTTATTTTCTGTTGTCGTATGACATACAACATTTTTTACAAATATAAACTATAAGCATATATTGCTGAGTAGGAACTAAATTATTTCTATTAATTTTGAAGAATATTTTAAATTTAATATTCAGAATATCTCGGAATTTCCAAATTACTTACCCTGCTTTCGACCTAACTTCATTCTGAAGTGTCACTAAAGAAATCAACAACTCGAAAAGTTCTCAGTCCGATCTGCACGATCCCAGAGTTACGCGAAGAATACTGGTATTCCGAGGTCTCTAACGTACGTTCTGCGCCAGACAAGCGAATTGCGCCGGCGCAGGCGCAGATACGTCAACGAGGACGGTTGCAAACGACCGTTTTCTGTTAGCGATGCTTGCATTGAATTAACATTCTTGTCGATACTTTAGTTCACTGATTAAATAAGGAAAGTATCGCTACATCGAAAACTTGACATATAATTAGATACTAATATAACAATACCGCGCAAATTTGAATTTCAGCAAAAGACATGATAAAAATATTAAGGTAATAAATTCTCAAATAAACATTTAAATTTTACAAATTTTATTTTGAAATAATAATGCAATCAATAATACATGATCAATTACCGAAGATTCTATGTTTCGTCGTTAATGCAGCTTAAAATTAAACAATGATTTTGCATAATGTAAACTACCAATCAAGTTTTGTTATACAGACTGCCGAATTTTGAATAAGTCACTGGCAAATTTGGATTACATCCAAAACGAATAATTTGCCTTTATAATTGGCATTTGGTAAAACATCGATTTTTGAGTATACCGACCATTTAGAAATCTATTACCGCGTTGATATTTTTAATTACAAGGTATCTACTTCAACACTAAGAACATTGTTGAACATACTTCTTGACAGCAGATATCTAGCTTAAACTCTGTTCTCGGATCGCCTCCACGCCGGCCGGCCTGTTTACTGTCTTGTGCGCCGGCGTCACCCGGGTTAAATCTACCAAAACTTCTAAGGCGTCACAGAATCTGTGTTATGAAATTGTCGAAACGGCCGAATTTCTCGGTTTCTCTATATCTGCACTGTGCAGGGACGTTCTGCATTCCGGTCGCCAGCGCCACCACTGTTTCGCCTCGTCTGCGGCGCATGCGGAGCTTCCTGGAGAATCTAAGGGTGGTGGGAGCAGCGACCAAAGTCCGTTTCTAGACCGGAGTGAAATTCGGAGATAAGTGTGAGACAAAAGAAAATTCTCATGAGGAATTTCTGAAGTTCAATAATTTCTGAATTTCACAATATTATACGTCTTGGAAGAAAAGCATGAAGGAAATACAACAGGGTTAAAAAGTTACAGTAGTAGGTTTGATTTTTGTGACACTTTTACCATTGCTTCTATTGACACTAATGTGTTATACACTCATCTCACTATATCTTAATCTTGCTATGCTTTTATGAAATTAATGACATCTTAAATTGTGAAATTCTAAATGAAACTTTGGAAATTGAGAAATGAGATTGATAAATCAAAGAAAGATCTCGAAATTGAATGTTTTCGATGACATATGAAAGTTCTCAAAATTATTATATTTAATAGGTGTCTTTTTTTTCAAATTTGATAATAGGCAGTGAATGAAACTTCCTTCAGATTTTCAAGTCCAGAAATAACCAATTTAAAGTGAAAATATCAAAGCTAACCAAAACAATTATGTTGGATTCTATTGCATTCTCAATACGATCAATATTTATTTATTTATTTAGTCAAAAAAACAGTAAAAACTGTATATGACGTGTGGGGAAAGAAATTTATCTGCGCATGTTAGATGAGAATGTTAAGAGCATAGACTAGGGCAGTATGTATCAGCGAAGCTCCAAATCACGATATTGAATATCTTGTATTCTACAGTATGAGGAACATATTCAATTATTTATGTTCTAACTGTGTTTACGGCTCTTAATTATTAGAAGAATGCGTTTTATTTTAGTTATGGCAAAATTACCAGCAGCATATTCACTCTAAACATCGGTTCATTACGTGTTAAGATATCTGGAGCTATCTTTTCGAGATTAAAACATTGTTGCAATTGTACTTCCATATTCAGCATTCACGCGGCACAGCAGTAACAAACAAGCGAACTAATTCAAATTATCCTCTATGGCAACGGGACTATTCCACCGAACCGTAGGAACAACATTAGTATAATAATCCTCTTCTCGCTGCTCACATTTGCATACATTGTGTATCGGACAGCATAGTTATGACAACCTCTTCCGGGTGCCGTAGAGTGCAGTCGATGAAATCTATTTTCCACACATCGCCGAGGCCCGTCTTCCACAATCAAACATTTCAAGTCATCCAGGAGGTGAATTGATCGTATTTCAAAAGAGCAGTATTGTATATTTTCATCAAGAATTAAATCGTAAAGATATTTGTATTACGATTGCTTCCATTAATCAAACTAATTTTAAATCAGCAAAAGTTAAATTTCATAACAATTTGTCTGATGGATCCACAGATCAGGATGACAAGCTAGTATCGCAGTGCTGGATATCCACTGTACAAATACTTTAATGAAACTTTTTATTCCCTATATTTTAAGGTTCGCTCTCATATGCAATTCCGAATTCCAAAACGTCTTCCAACTCCGGAATCTCAAATCTTTATTCTGAAATAAGATTAAGTAAGCTTTCTGATCTTAAATGAAAAAAATAAGGAAGTTTTGTTATGAAATATACCAGTTATTCTAAAGCAATGCAAAAGTAAAATATATGAAAGTAAGAGTGAACAGAGAGAAAGCAAAGTAGAAGAGTTATCTTCTTCTTCTTAAATCTCGATCGACGAAGTAGTTTGCCAAAACTTTATTGTATAGTAAATTACTATATTGATTTATATCAACAAACCATACTCGAGGCAACTCTAGAGAAATAGAGTGCCCAATAATGCGCTTGTGCTAGTCAGTCACTGTTCCCCTCTTCTCCACGGTAAGTCATTGCGGATACAATTTGGTCGAAAGTAATAAAATAGGCGGAAGAAAGACCTGATGAAAGAATCCGAACAGAGGTGATAGCGAATCAACCTGACGTGACGGCTGTCGCCCCCGTCAGCAGCCGCGCGGGCGAGGGCGAGGGCGAGGGCGAGGGCAAGCGCGAGGGCGAGGGCAAGCGCGAGGGCGAGGGCAAGCGCGAGGGCGAGGGCAAGCGCGAGGGCGAGGGCAAGCGCGAGGGCGAGGGCAAGCGCGAGGGCAAGGGCGAGGGCGAGGGCGAGGGCAAGCGCGAGGGCGAGGGCGAGGGCAAGCGCGAGGGCGAGGG
This sequence comes from Acheta domesticus, assembly GCA_031308135.1. Classification (NCBI taxonomy): domain Eukaryota; kingdom Metazoa; phylum Arthropoda; class Insecta; order Orthoptera; family Gryllidae; genus Acheta; species Acheta domesticus. The sequence goes on along the minus strand of JAHLJT010009436.1, from coordinate 255,726,105 downwards.
CAAGCGCGAGGGCGAGGGCAAGGGCGAGGGCGAGGGCAAGCGCGAGGGCGAGGGTGAGGGCAAGCGCGAGGGCGAGGGCGAGGGCAAGGGCGCGGGCGCGGGCGAGGGAAAGCGCGAGGGCGAGGGCGTGGGCGAGGGCGAGGGCAAGCGCGAGGGCGAGGGCGAGGGCAAGCGCGAGGGCGAGGGCGAGGGCGAGGGCAAGCGCGAGGGCGAGGGCAAGCGCGAGGGCGAGGGCGCGGGCGAGGGCAAGCGCGAGGGCGAGGGCGAGGGCAAGCGCGAGGGCGAGGGCGAGGGCAAGCGCGAGGGCGAGGGCAAGCGCGAGGGCGAGGGCGCGGGCGAGGGCAAGCGCGAGGGCGAGGGCGAGGGCAAGCGCGAGGGCGAGGGCGAGGGCAAGGGCGAGGGCGAGGGCAAGCGCGAGGGCAAGGGCGAGGGCGAGGGCAAGCGCGAGGGCGAGGGCAAGCGCGAGGGCGAGGGCAAGCGCGAGGGCAAGGGCGAGGGCGAGGGCAAGCGCGAGGGCGAGGGCGAGGATGAGGGCGAGGGCGAGGGCGCGGGCGACGGCGAGGGCGCGGGCGAGGGCGCGGGCGAGGATGAGGGCGAGGGCACGGGCGCGGGCGAGGGCGAGGGCGAGGGCGTGGGCGAGGGTGAGGACGAGGGCAAGGGCGAGGGCGAGGGCGAGGGCAAGCGCGAGGGCGAGGGCGAGGGCGAGGGCGAGGGCAAGGGCGAGGGCAAGCGCGAGGGCGAGGATGAGGGCGAGGATGAGGGCGAGGGAGAGGGCGAGGGCGAGGGCGCAGACGAGGGCGAGGGCGAGGGCGAGGGCGAGGGCGAGGGCGAGGCCGTGGCGGAGGAAGGAAGCGATGACTAACGTCTCGTGTGGCCGCTCCGCGCCGCGCCGGACGCATCTGCTCGCTCGGGCGCCCACGACGAAACGCCCACGGCCCCGCGCCGCCCCACGCGCCCGTCGCCCACCACCCATCGGCCTAACGGCAACGGCCGCCCACGCGGCGCAGTGGACACGCCCACGGCACGAACTGTTCGATTGCCAAGCAAATATTGCAATCAACAGAAAATTTTTAAAAAATTGATATTATTTTTAATTAATTTTATTAGTACTTCACTTTATTTGTATTCAATTTTATTTGTATTATATTTTATTTGTATTCAATTTTATTTTTATTAAATTTAATTTGTATCTAATTTTATTTGTGTATAATTTTATTTTAATGTTTTGTTTTTATTGTAGACTAGCTGACCCGGCAAACGTTGTTTTGCCACATAAATTATTCCTAGGATAATTTTAGAAGAAGAAATGACTAATTGTCAGTGTTTGAGGATGTGGTATATATGAGCTGAAGAGGCATGGAGCGCTGTGAACGATGATGGAATATAAAAATAACACAATACCAAACATTTATATTTTTAATTTAATGTAATTTATTTTTTGAAATGATATACATTGCTAATTATAACAATTTTACTAAAAAACATATCAATCCCTCAACGCAATAGAGTGTACAATATTTTTTGTTATCCCATCTTTAGCTAACACAAATAAACTGGATGGTTTGCCCACTCGAGATCATGCCACGTATAATTCATCGTGCGAAAGACATGGTGCGCTAAAAAATAAGCTTGGTCTTGAGACATATTGATAGCCATCGCAAATGCCAATCTTAACGGAAATTGAAGACGTTTTAATTGAATTGGCACATTAATTGGCAAATTAATCATAAATTATTTAAAAATTACACCGAAATAGAAAAATGATAATTGTAAAATTACGATTAATCATCCTTACACCGTGCTGCTTATTGGGTCAGAAGCAATGTTGCCAGATGTGAAACTTCCGATTGCGAAGTTTGAAGTTCCAAAATGCGGATTTCTTCTAATGAATGCAGATTTACTAATATAATTTAAAAATAGGGGAAACATCAATAATTCATATATCGATATCTGGCAACATTGGTCCGAAGTGACGCCGGTAGACGTCTTGCGGGGATACTGGTCAAGTGATAATTACATCATTACATCATGTAAATCAACCAGGGTTTTCTTTACCTATTGTTGCACTAAATGGCTGTAAAAACGAAAATCTATATATTAAAAGACGACAGGAGCAAATAATTAACGATAATAAATAAATCTTCTCTAAAGAACTTAAAAAATTGTTATAAAATGCATGTACACATTTTTAACTGTTCAACAATGAATCTGTTCCCCATTTAGTACATTCGAGAATTTAATATCAACTTCCGAAGGCTAACTAAACATTAATTAACTAACGCTAATTAAACAATTTGCAGCAACAAATATCACGAAATATTAAAACAAAGTTCCTAGTCATATCTACCTATAGTCAAATAGTAATTGCTGTGCTTTTTTTCCTGCTAATTATAGTGTTAATGATATATTAGTCTCTAATATGCTTAAGACTCCTCAAACCTAACGTAACAGTGTATCGCGGAGACAAACATGTTTCTAGTTGCGCCCTGCAGACCTTGTTCTGCCCCTATATCTCTCTTTCTCCTTCCCTCTCTCTCTTTCCCCGTCTCTCTTTCCCCGTCTCTCTCTTTCTCCGTCTCTCTCTTTCTCCGTCTCTTTCTCCGTCTCTCTCTTTATCCGTCTCTCTCTCTTTATCCGTCTCTCTCCGTGTTATTCACATTTAATAGCAGATTCTGCACATCGCTGAGCAGGTGCGTAATATGGAGAAACACCGTGTAGCGTGTGAAATACCGCAGTGTGAAATACCTACCATGTGTAGCGGGTTGCCTAAAACGTTTAGTGCGAAAAATAAAAAAAATTGGGGTGGACCACCCTTATCACTAAGGGGTATCAAAAATAGATAACAGCCTATTCTCAGACCTATTGAATATACATATAAAATTTCATCAAAATCTGTCAAGCCGTTTCGGAGGAGTATGGTAACTAAAACTGTGACACGAGAATTTTATATATTAGATTTATTGAATAGGTTGTTTGGGAGGAGACCACCAGAAGCGAAGTCCGCTGTCGGATTACTCAGGCACGCTACCTGTTAGTTTTTAACCGAAGAAGGAATGAGAACGATGATAGGTGAAATTATGGTGATCCACGATAATAATCGTGCTGTTGTGATATACAAGGCAGGAGAAACGGAATTGTCTCGTGACAGATTTCTACTGATAATTTGTGTTGGTGATAATATTGAACATTTTTCTTTCATTATAATTCTTCCATATAGTCTCAAAGTATTCATCTCCAATCCTCACAAACTCCTTTCGCTATCATGAAAAAGCATCTAGAAGACGTTTTTTGTTCTTGAATATTCACGAGTACGCACCATGTGTGATTGATAAAACTGAACCTGAGGTTTGAGATTCAATGTAGGTCACAAAGTTAATCGAAATGGAAGAAAAATGTCAAATTTAAAAGTCGTTCATGAACTTTTTTCATTAGTATATTTGCTTACAAAGCTTATTTCCATCGAAGAGACTGAATGTTACTCGAAGCAATATATCTCAAACACACTGAAATGAACAATTTTACAAAAGGTCCAATCCTCCAATGATATCATTGTCATTTACCCCCATCACTGTACGATGCAACAGTGGCAGCAGATGAACATTGCATACAGCAAAGCAATAGGCAAATCTGAAAAAAAAATCAATTGAAAATGGCGTATTTCGAGCTCCCGGGTTCGATTCGTTGATTTTTTCTATGCATCTCTTTCAGTTCGTTCACCGTCATCCCGTTCACCTGTGCTGTAGTGGTCAAACTGCTCATCTTCCACTTGTAGATACTGTGCCGAGGCCGACCCATGTGGAATTTATGTTGGGCAAAGTGGGCTGGCGGTAGGGCCTCCAGTTTCCCCTGCCCCTTATTCCACAAGGCTCCATTATCACTCAGATGATGATGATGATAATAATAATAATAATAATAATTATCGTCCAGTCATTCCAGAATTGGCCGAAAGGGCTAGATACTGAGAATCATTATAAAGATATTACTCAGGAGGTCCGTGCCGGAGCAGTGTGGCTCCGTCGCGCTACACAGCTGCCCGCCCTGGGCCTTGGAGAACGACGGAGCACTTGGCGCAGTCGCCCACGAGGTCTCGGTCTCCTTCGCATGCTACGTCCTCCGAGGCCTCCTTGTGGTCAGTGTGGGAATTGACGTGGGAGGGAACGTCAGGGATTGCCCCCCTCCCCCTCGAGAGAGCCTGCTGAAAGGAGTTAATTTGTGCCTGTAGGCACAGTCGAAATCTAGGTACTTCATTTATGATTTCCAGACTGTGAAATGTTTGGCCTGAGGAACCAAAGTCAAGGAAATTGAAAAAGGAACTTTCCCAAGTGTATTCTTAGGATTTGTTCAGACCGTGCTGCGTATTTGATGTAGGTTCTTTCAATTATCAATCCATACCCCACCTCCTCTCCCGGAGTTTTGAACGTTTACTGAACTATTAATTAATCACACTCATCAATCATATTTTTGAACTACACAACAGTCATGGGGCTCCAAGGAGGTCTACACAACTCGATGAGATCATCACATGCATCATTAGATCGGAATGAATAATGAAATTCATTAATTCTTAAATGATGAATGCATCCACGAAGGAAAAACGAGACGTTTGAAGTAAGTGCTCATTACAGACTGAACCGAATAGGGCTGTTCATTGAAGAATCATAATCTGCCGAGCGAAAATTGCATCAAAGGAAGTACAGAGTTCAGAGAGACTATTGACCAAAAGGAAAAAGGTGCAGCACGCGCGCAAAATGAAAGGCTGACACAGGCAGATGGTGGGCTATTTGCTTAAAAAGAGAAAATTAATCTCATTTGGAACTCATAAAGAGAAAATCCCAAGTTCAAGATTTTTAAGTACTTTCTATACTTTTTCTTACAGAAATTAATTTTTAATTCGCATCTTGATAAAAAAATCAATATCTTTTTATCGCATTTTTTGGTTCCATCACAAACATTTAGCATTTTAACTTCCATTGATCGCAATAAGTTAAGTGAGAGGTCCACGAATCGTCTTGCTTACGTGTTTTATATGCTACTATTTTTCAACACGCCTTGTGCAAAAGACGTTTCGTACTCGATTCGCGATGTTTCGCGCATGATTCGTAAGGTTTCACGCACTATTAATGAGAATTAATAGTGCGTAACTTAATTAGAATGAAAAAATACTGTTTCGCACAGCAAAATTAAGCATGAGAAACCATGTTTCGCGCACGACATATATATCTTTCATCGAATATTTTTATCTTACATCGATGTTTTATTTTGGTTAATTAGAAATATACTTAACAGTTCCGGACAGAAATAAATTTAATTTTTTCACTCTGGCAAATTATGATATTCCTCATCACTTAAATAAATACATCAATTCATATTCGCAAGACCTTACAACGTAAAAAGATCTAAATGCAAACAAGTGATGTGGCTCGATTTAGCGTACAGACACGCAGCAGCTGTACCAAGAAAGAAGATACGACGGCAGATCATTTTTCTTCTTCCGAATTACAACCGTGCGTTCGTCAGAGGATAGGAATAGCCATACATTAGCCCGATAAAGACCGCCGCGAAAGCACAGAACCAAGACGAACGCTTGGCGGCGGCGGCGGCGTGTCAGCGTCGAAAGGCCACATCTGCGCCGCGGCCGAACAGAGGCGCATTCATGGCGCTCTCTATACATCAGAGGAATAATCGCCCGAATACCTCGTGTAAATGTAAATTTCCCCCCGAGCCGCGGGCAATTCCGGGCGTCCCGCAGGGCTAAATTTCCATCCCCCGCGAAAGGGGAGCGGCGAGCCCAGCTTCCGTCCTCCCCCGCCCCTGCCGCTCCGCGCGTCGCTGCTACGGCATCCCTTGCGTCGCGACGCCGCGACGCACTAGAAGGCAAGGCGCGTCCGCGCACCGACGCTCGTCTGTCTTGCCCTCCACGATCCCCAAGTGGCGCTGGCGCTGCGTTTCCCCTTTTCGGTGGAAACCTTTCTCGGGCGAGGATGAAGTTAATATTGTTGTATAAAAATAATTTATGTATTGCGTACCTTGAAAGCATACTTATTCAGATGTCACAAAAAACGCTTTTCCTGAAACTTTTTGAAATATTCTTATGTATGTGTCTTCTATGTATACTTTTGTAAATTCTTAAAATCTTCAAATATTTTACATGCGTGCGTGATCATTTTGAAGTACAAGTACGGCCTTGAACATTGTTCTTTAATAATACTTCTCGTAACGTCTAAGTGTTATTCAATTACTTCTCAGTACAAAGCTTATTAGAGATATCACTACAAATCTCAAAGAAATCAGTTAAGATTCGAAAATGTTTAATTGTTAGATGTTTAATAATGTCATGTGTTATGAAGTACATCAGCTTTTGAACATCAAAACGTAGCTTTGAATTAATTATGAGTAATAAGAAATTATTTTTAAAGTAATGAAATAATCTATAAGAAAACATGTTTTAACCTCAATGTTTATTTTACTTTACAAACACAAAACTTTAGAAGCTCTTTTTATTTTATTCCTTCAACATGTACGTTATCAAATCCTCCATAACACACGTCTGTGTGAGTCTGTGCATGTGTGAGTATGTGGGGGAGGGTATGAGTGAGTGTGTAAGTTATGCAGCACATAAAATGCATACAACCCTGAGTTCTCATACTAAACGCGTCTTACCCTCCCTCCATGTGCCCACCGATTTCACCTTACGACTTCCACGGTTATTGAGCTTGAAGGAGGTAGTTAAGCCCCTTTTCAATGTCTTAAGTACAGAAGCAGCGATAAACCCAACGCCTTGCTCTTAGTTGTTCGGCCCCATCATCACCGCCGCAACTCCGCCTAACCACCTTCATTCACGCCATCTTTAACGCTTGAATCATCTCCTTGTTTTGCGACATGCAGAGAATCTATCTACAGCGCATAGCGCCACTTTACCACTTAACGTTCCAACAGCTGCACTCGCGTTTCCTCAGGATTTATGCAGATTCCAGTTGCATACATGTGTTCTTTATGCCTCTCACGTGAATTCGTTGTGAGCCTATTACGAGCGTCATATGTCTGCCTTTCCAGATACGTACCAGGACCATATCTACATAGATGACCCTATGTAACTATTCAAACGTTCGATTTATGTTCATTTCCCAATTTTCATTAGTCGCTTTACAAACTTTTTATAACAAAAGATATTCAATGAATTCCTTCTACATCGCTAGTTTTTATTTTTTGAACACAATATCACCTGCTTATTCTATTAGATAAATATGATTTCTCTTTATATTTTCAAAATGAGTCTGAGAATTCCAAAATTTATATTTCATACAATTTGTTTGCAGTTCGTGAATTACATTTCCACATTGTTTTGAGATTGCAAATTTCATGAATTCATTCTGATGATGTGATTAAAGCAACCGTTGGTTTTGCCTTCATATATTTTGTAATATCGATTAATTCCTTTATCCAAAATGAATTTCCTATCACACACTTTTCAATTTTTTTCACTTACATTTCTATCGAAATACTGAAAGAATTCATCTCAGTGACACAGTTATTAAATCCATGTAGTTAATGACACTAAATAAATTCATTGAAAAGGTTTAATTTTGGGAGGTAACGAGTTTATTGGCTTCAAAAGTCAAACCTAGATAAATCACTATCTTATGAAAAATTATTTCGTTTCTAATAAATCATAGTTATATTTTTTAAGTTGCATTTGAAGTAGATGGTGTCGCTTGTCTTGAAAGTTTTAATTCAACTCCGCCTGAAGACTTCAGTGGCAAATAAAAAATACCTGAATCAGACATTTCAAAATTAAATATTCCATCAGTTTCCCTGTGATAAAGTCTGTACATCAATTGTGATAGCCGAACCCCATCAGAAAATCGTGCCTGAGAAAGGTGTAAAAATTTCTGTGCAGCTACTTCAAAACCGAGAAAAGGGAAGGATATCATTCAATAGGCTAATTTGCCCATTTTGAACACCACTGCATCAGTAGAAATTGGTCGATGATGTAAATGCTAGAATTTCATCCATAGTAACATGAAGTTTTCGGCCAGTCTAACGAGGGAGGTGTCGGCGTACAGATAATCTAAAAATCTTTGCAGTGGGGGTAGAGATATATTATAGGATTTGATGGGGGAATAGAATCCTCCTCGAGCCACGTGTCGCGGGGCTTCGCCGCCCTCCGCTCCAACGCCTTCTTCGTTCTCGGTCGATCCTCCTCCGCTCCGCTCCGCTCCTTTCCCGCTCCCGCGTCCCTGCCTCCCCAGCATCCTCCCCCGCTCGCCTGAGCAACTCCCGTGGCTTCCGGCGGCGGCGGTCGCCCCTACGCCCTCGCCTTGATCTTTAGGTGCAGACGCCTTTCCGTGTCAGTCGCTCTCGCCCCTGCCTCCTGCAAGCGGTTTTGACTGACGAGCTGGAACGGCTGCGCCCAGTCCGAAAATGCCGGAGGTGGCGTGTGGACTCGACAAAGTGATTAGAGGGTGACTGCGTAGAGTGCTTGTCAGTTACAGGCGCAAACTTGAAAAATAACGATTTGCGAAAAAATACCTTTAGAAGGAAAACGAAATCTGTTTTTGAATGCCGCTTTTTTAATAGTTCGAACGATGGTTTTTCACTGTAGTCAAGGCTAAAAAAAATATGTTTCTAAAACTGTCGACTCACAAATGTATGTGTGTGTGTGTGTGTGTGTGTGTGTGTGTGTGTGTGTGTGTGTGTAAAACCTTGTCTAATACAAAGCTAAATCACATTATCAACTTCTCTGCCAATTTACAATATCACAACTTATCTAATACACACACAAATATATAATACATAAAGAAAAATTTTAGATGCTAGTGGGACTACTTGGAAATCAATATTTTTACCAGATGCAATAGAAACTTTATGTGGTTTATCCAGATTCACGTTTTTTGATGTTTTCCACTTCTTCCTCTTAACAAACGCTATAGTTTACATTTTTTATTAACGAGATAACATGCCCACTATATTGTATCCGCATAATTCAGACTAATAGGCGAATCAACTCCCTTCACAGGTATTTACGTACTTCAATAGAATGGGTTGATTGAACTGCTCGCCTTCCCGTTGTGACTGCAATTTAAATCCCCATTCATAAAGGTAAATTTAATAGGGCCCATTTAACATAGTTTTGCTCTGATCTTTCATCTTCTCTGAGACTCCTACGACTCAGGCACCATCATTATTCAGAAATGCAACAAGGTGGAGATGTTATCAATATTAAAAAATTACGAGAAAAATATTTGAAAATGCATGTATTCAAATTCATAAGAGTGAAAATGCATGTATTCAAAAGAGTGAATATTTATCAATTAGATTGCTCGCTTTCATGGGCTGCGTCACTACAGTTCAAATTCCTGTCTTTTCAAACGAATTCTACGGTGAACAAATTATATTTACAGTACATTTTTTTGAGTATATGTTCCTCCACGATTCAGTCGCGCATACGTTTTCCGTTTCTCAGTGGATTCAACTGTGAAAGGAATATATGTCATTACTCGTCCAAACATTGAGACCTGTGCATCATAACATGACTTTTCCGTCTATTGAATTGATACGACGCTGGATGTTCGATCAGAGAGATAGGTGAATAAAATTATTACCCTTTAAACCATTTCGGCTCCCACATTAATCTTTGCGACGAAGTCTTGTTCCCAAGGGCCATGTTTCATTTTGTTCTTGCAGCAGAGTTAGCGGCCCCCATGGGCATCGCATTACTTTCCTGAGAAGAAAAGAGTCGCCGGAAGCGAAGATGCAGTTGGCGCGATGCGGGCACTTCCAGGCAAGGAATATCCGTTCAGAGAGAACTTCCTGCGTGTAAGTTTCCACCGCACACCATGACCAGCTGTCTCGTAGCTTCCTGTAGAGTAGAATTCCTCCATAGAATGACACTGGTCATTTACTTTCTCTGACAATGCTAAAAATTGCCCCCTTGGTCAACAAGATGCCACAGATTCCGAACAAGTTCGTTTTTTAGCCGAAATGTCTGAATTATTTATTTAAAATAAATACCTGCACTTGGAAAATTACTGATTAGTTTGATCCATGGCTTCATGCTGAAATCCAACTTCGTACTGCCAGGTCGTGAACTGCGTCGTGGGTTCGGTATTGTACGTGAATAATCATTCTAAAAATATTCGTATTCGTAATGTAAACATTTATTAACAGACAGAGAGGCAAGTATATGAGAGGAGCAAATTACATAGAATATACAAATTTAATTGTACATATATTTCGATATTCTGCAGTTTTTGGTCACCCATTCTATGGTATAGAAATATTCTGAAGAGCTAAACTTTCGAAAATATAATAAAATGATCAAAATTGTCCAAATAGGAGTCATCGTGCGGATTACGACTTCAAAAGTACAACACGGGTACTCTACAGGGCGGGCGAAAACTTCGTTTTAAGGACCTAGAACGTACCATTTCCGAGCATGATTTATGTGTCAGGAAACATTGTGTGTTGTGCGTTTCATGTACCAGCTACGCTCTTCCTTCAAAAATTTACGTTTCGTTCTAAATCAGTTTAATAACATGTTGAGAATAATTTATTAACCAGCAATATTAAAAAATTTTGTAATTTTGTATCAATGGAAATTGTATTTAGTTGTCACATTTCTTTAGCGTTATAAGCAAAATTAGAAAATATTTAAGTGTTGGCCTCAACTTACGACGTACCGACATCAACAAGGAACGACGTTCTAAAAACGACACGTTTTGGTAACAGTTGAATGCTTCCTAAAATGGGAACCTTTTCTGTTAAATATAATCTAATTTGCATGTCATCACAGAATTTTCTCTTGGTAGCACGCGCGAGAACTTAAAAAAGAGAACACAATGAATGTCCCATCACCAACAACACGAAAACGTAAGTTCACGAGGTTCACAGGGTTACGCGGTGCGGGCGGGCGGGCGGGCTGGGTCCGATGGTGAGAGGGGCGGGCAGCAGGGCGCGTGTCGAGTTGCGCGTAACCTTATCCTTGCAGGGGGCCACTTGCGCTTGTTCCTGGCGCCGCGCCTTGCTCTGTGGGGCAATTGTTTGATGAACCGCCTGGGAGCCACTGCGCCTCCTTCCACTCTTTTTTTTCGAGGAAGGAGTGGCGGCGAGAGAGGCGAGGCGCCCTTAGGACGATTAAGCTCGTCCCATCTGTCATGCGGTCCACTCTCTTCCAGAGAGTGTTCCCCTGCCTTTCTTTTATTGATCTTAATACACGTTTACGCCTACGTCCACATTTTTCCCACGAACCCAGTGTTAACGACGAAAATAGAGTTGTGAAGATATTGTCATGAAGAGAAATATGAGAAGTATTTGCTGCTTCCTTTGACAGCTCCATTCTGACGCCCCCGTTCTCATTTATTTATTCATTAACGTAAACAAAACAATGTGCCAAAAGGGGATACGGGATGGTCGGGTAGTAAGTTACGGAAAACAGACACAGGAATGTATTGTGACTATATGTTAAGCAAAACATTTCAGCAACTATCAGCAATTACTTTTATATTTCAGATTATCAAAAATTTCGAAAAACTTTAAAATATTGAACTGAAGGTACCTATTGTGTATAACATTGTGTACTAAATGAATAATTTCAAGGTTGTTCGAAATATTGATTTCCCCTAATACAACAGTTCTTTTTCAATGTACTCCTAGACCGGTGTACCATCCCCTTTTTTCCACTTGTGATAAAATGTCTGTTTCGTAGGCCTGCTTATTACAGAAATGCACATCCCATCGGTGGAGAGGGGGAGAAGGCATTGTCGGAGGCACGTGCCGTGGCGAGGGAGCGCGCGCTGGTACAGAAACATCAGCGCCTGTGTTATCGCTGGCTCCCACCGACCGTCGCCATCCCCGCGGGCAGAGCAGGAGCGCGGACGCTGCTCCTCCCCCGAGAGGAAACGTCCGTCAGCCCGCGGCGACGCGCGCCTCCGCCTCTGTGACGGAGCGCAGCTGCCCTTTCCTCCAGCCCGCCCCGGCCCCCACCCCCGCACCAACCCTACCCCCTCCACCCGCCACCGCTACTACTCCCTCGCCATCACCCTCACCCCTACCCTCTTCCCTACCACCCCTACACTCTCCACCCGTGCGCCCACCACCGCGACTACTCCCTCACCCTCACCCCTACCCTTTTCCCTACCACCCCTACCCCCTCCGCCCGTGTGCCCGCCACCGCTACTACTCCCTCGCCATCACCCCTACCTCCGCCCGTGTCTCCAACTCCATTCCTACCCCCATGCCACCATTTCCAAACCCCACGCCCCCACCCCTGTCCAGTTTGAAAGACACACCGCCGAGAAATTCTGGATTAGTAAGATTTTATTTTTTATTATTATTCTGATATATAATGCAGCTTTTAGACTGAAATATTTTCCTGCAAGCTGGAAAGTGGCTGAAATTATCATGACATCCAAGCCAGGCAAACCACCCCATAAAGCGGAATCGTATAGACCGATTTCGCTAATACCAGTAATTTCAAAATTATGTGAAAAACTTCTCAAAAGGTAAAAACCAATTATACAAAATGCTAATCTGAACTCTGACCATCAGTTTGGTTTTACACAAAGACACTCCATAATAGACCAAGTGCACCGAATTACAGATGTAATTGAAAGGGCCTTAGAAGAGAAACAAGTATGTTCTGTTTTATTCTTAGATGTTGTGAAAGCCTTCGACAAGGTTTGGCCTGAACGATTACTACATAAATTAAATAAAATGCTACCTAAACAATATGTTGAAATGCTCACATCATGTATATCTGAGAGAATGTTCAGAACAAAGAAAGAAGATGCTTCCTCTGGCCTGAAGGATATCCAAACAGGTATACCACAGGGTAGTGTTCTTGGGCTTGCATTGGTTGCTTGCATTGGGCCTCATCGGAGAAAAGGATGATAAGAACGGGGATGGAACTGTGAGGGGAAAATTCTAAGTTCGTTTTGAACAAATCGTATAGAGAGAAAGATATTTTTGGTACCGAACTGAAAGAAAGTCATTTGCCATTGCACTGAGGATAGTGAAATAGTAAAGAAATTCTTCGGTAACTTAACATACGCTGCTGAGCTCTATTTTAAATGGAAATGTTAAAGAAATGAGTAACGACGTTGATAAATTGAATACGCTGACAGCATGACAGACACGCAACAGGTTCTCGGGCCTAGGCGACAAGTTAAGAGTGGATTTCACTCTAGATATACATTTTACATAAAAAAGAACGAAAAATTGGGGAAGGAAACCATAAGGCTCAAAAGTATCAGTCATGTTTCGTACCAGAATTCTGGTTATGATGAACTATTGCCAAATCTCTTTGGGCGGATGCATTTGATGAGTAGATGATTACTAGATATTTTGCATGGAAATCCATATTTTTATTTAACTTCCTTAAAGCTTTCAACTTTGTAAATATACGTTTCATGACAAACTCATTTAAAATATGCATATTTTGTTCGTGCATGTTTGCATGTTTTGGTGAAATTCTTGTGCGTTTTGTATGTTTGGACTTTTTAAAATATATGAATATTTAAACTTCTATCCTACATATTAAGTACTTTTATTGTTTTTGCCTGTTTTGTGTTTATTTAAGGTCACATTGTGAAGTCATTAGCGACCACTATTGATAAACTTTAGGGGTATTGTCACAACAAGACATACACTAATTTTAATATTTACTTCAATTATTTCTCTCGCGAAGTAGGGTAAATTGCATATTTACACAAAAGCATATCTTTTCATTCCAAGCAAATTTTCATTTCATGCCAAGAATTGTATCAAGAAAGGTTTGTGGAAGAAATTAAATATTTTAACTTTAAGTGCTTATTAAGGGGCATATTTCAGACTTTTTAGGTCATAATAGCGTATTTTTAAAAGCATATTTCAATATTTTTTAGGGAATAAAATTCCTCACCCTAATCATACCAAATGCTTGTGGCGTCCCTTTCATTTGTTTTCCACTAATGTTGTTCCTACCAACATAAATGCGATTTTTATTAGGAGGCTCTAATTTCGCTCGGTGGTTTTCCTGCCACACTGTATTTTACCAAGTCAAACATGTTTACCAGTGTAAATATAATATTATTGTACGAGGGACATTCAATAATTAAGAGACAAATTGGTCTGGAGAAATAAATGTTTATTTTTACAAAACAGGACTTCTCCTACTTTTTAATATATTTCTCACCAACATTTATGCACTTGTTACAAAGGGCTACCAGCTTTTGTATGACGGCTGCAAAGTACTTTTTATCTTGGTGTTTGAGCCAATTTCCCACAAATTTTTTTGACAACCTCGTTATCTTGGGACTTCTCCCAACGTAATGCCTCCTTCAGTGGGCCAAACAAATGGAAATCACATGGTGCTAAATTGAGACTGTAAGGGGGATGAGGCAGTACCCTCCCAACACATTTTGTCAATGGTTTCACGGGTTTGTTGTGGAGTGTGAGGACGTGCGTTGTTTTGCTGGAGAATCACATCTCTCCTCTGAGATCCATGACTTTTCTCTCTCATGACTGGCTTCACCTTCTTCAAAACATATCTAAACAATATTGGCTGTTTACTAAAGACTGTTCTTCATGATAATCACAAAAAACGCACCTACAGCGTCCCCAATTTCAGTCAACATGACTTTTCTTGCTGATGTGGCGAGAACGATGTTTGTCAGTCACTGAGCTTCGACCATTTTTGAACTGTTCCACCAAATTGTAAAAATTCTCACAGTTCTTACAACTTTCAGCATACATTATGATCATTCTAGAATATATATTAGCTTGTTTGTCACCTTCAGCACGTTGAAAACGAATCAAAGAATGTTCTTCAATCAATGTGGAATTTTCAAGTGGACTCGCCATCGTTCATCTTAATTTTGAGGTTATGAACACAACAATGTTGATCCTTCAGATGGTCAGGGTTCATCCTAGTGATGCCAACGCAAAGTCCTAAAATTACCAAACTCGTCCTACCCACTGTTTTCTCTCCAGACCAATTTGTCTCTTTAATTATTGAATGACGTACGTAATAGTGTTTTATGATATTTTAATATCCATTACTGCTTCAAACGCTTCGTCCGCTCTAGGGTTGTGACTTCGTAGACACAAGAGGCAAAGAAATAATTATCTCATACGCAATTCATTACTGTAGCCAAGATTCTATTAAGTCTCTGGTCGTAGATGAAAAGAAGACTGACTTGTGTTGTACTACTCTGCATATCTCACAGCGTTTTCCATTGCGTGGTATAACTTTTCTCAGGGAAACTCGTCAGAGATAGTTCCATGAGCGCAACAATCTCATTCTGCTTCATGCGAACCGCGACGTAAAGCGACTTCCCAAAGAGAGTACTCAAGCACTTGCCCATGATGCAACCCATCCGGCACGTTCGACGTTTGCGGCAGGAAGTTCGAGAAACCGCGACAGAAGCTTGTCAGCGAAGCATCCCGCAGCGGAAAACCGCTGATATCGGAGCCCTCCCCTCGCGCCAGCCACGGCGACGTGTCGCTCAGCGCTCACCGCACCACGCGGCGCAGGGCGGGCGGGAGGCCACGGGTGGGACGAGACGGGCCGCAGGGACGGGCAGGAGGCCAGGGGTACTCCGCGGCGAGGCGTAGCGACAGATGGGTCGAGACAGGGCGCAGCCAGGGACGGATCGAGGCGGGGATAAGCAACGGCAGGAGGACAGCGGTGCGATGTGGCGAGGGGCGGGTGGAGGCGGGGCGCAGGGACGGGCAGGAGGGCAGGGATGTGGCGTGGCGAGAGGCGGATGGGGGCGGGCCGGGAGGAAAGGATCGGAGTGGAGCAAAGGAAGGAGAGGCACGAGATGACGTAGGGGGCGGGGCTTGGAGCGAGGGGGGTGGGGGCAAGGCACGAAGTGGGCGGGTGGAGGAGCGGAGGGGGGCGGAGCGTGGGGTTCAGAAACGAAAGTTCAGAAATTCTATCGGCGCTGCCACCCCCGTGAAGTGTCTCTCTCCGCGTCTCGTCGGGAAGCTAAAGCAAAGGGGAAGGCAGGGACGCATCGGGGAAGAGGAACGAAGTTAACGCGAAAGATGAAAATTCAGGAAGCGCAGGGCACGGCAATGATAGAAGGGAGCAGATGAAGGAGATGGCAGGATGAGATGTGGCGATGGGGTGAGGTATAGGGAGGAGCGATGGCCTGGCGAGGACCGGAACGATAGATAGGGCGGCGACAAGCCAACGCGTGGTGAAAAGTCTGAGTTGAAACAGCAATGTGTGTGGGAAGCAGGTGAGGATGCGAGGCGAGGAACGAGGTGAAAGATGAGCATCAGGTGGAGGGCGCTCCGCGCGACGTGAAATTGCTCAAAGAGAATTCATCGGCATCATGCCTTTGAAGGCATAACGTAGACAGTGCCGCCAATCTCTTAGGAGTACCTTTTGGGAAACATAATGTTTTGAAATGTTATACATATATTGCAACTCGTGCAAGCAATTGATGTCAGTGTTAACGGCTTCTGAACATTTCGAAACGCACTAAATACTCGTTGTACATTTATGTAATATCTTAAATAAAAAATTATTATTTTTCTAAATGCAACAGATTTAATAACATTATACATAATTGTAAAATCGAATTTTAAATTTATGTTATTAAGTGAATATATAGAAAATAATAAATTTAATAATTAAATAGTCCACATATTTTAGAGATTTAGAAAGAGTTAAAAAGGTCTCATACTATTTGTTCTGATCCAGCGTAGAATATTCAATTTATTTAATTAACTACACTAAAGAAATTGTTACTGTCAAACATCGTAGTGATAGTTCAGTGGCAACATCGTTTTTCTGCAGCATCGCTAATCAGGAGGATCTAGGGTTCGAGTCTCGGCGATTACAGATTTATAGATAGCTGGTCTCTTTCAATCGCAGTCTAGAGGAGAATTCTAGCAATCGGCTGCTCTAACGTCGTTCCGTGATATCTGAAATAACGTGGGATATTTTCGTGGTATCTTAGATAAGTATCATGGAAATGTGCTCAGTGATTCCTCCCTCTTCCTTGCCACTGACCGTTAACACACACATTTACATCACCACAATACATATCGAAAGCTTAGTGTTAGAACTCGGTCCCGGGTGGCACGCTGTCCCGCAAGAGATGGCAGGAGGGGGGAAACGCCGCAAGCCGACGAGTGGGGCGGCGCCGGACCACCTCACGTTCTAGCGTGGAAGGACACCGCCAACTGCCAGGATACAATTTTCCACTACATTTACGGGGCTAATAACATCAGTAGTTGACGTCACTGGTATCAATCACACTGGCAAATTAAAAAGTTCTAAAATCATCCCATCACGTAAGAGGACTATCTTACTCTGAACTGAAACGGACTCACAAACTTCACCAATACTCAGTAATCAAAACAAGAGAAATAATGGAAACCTCGACTTTCACTTTGCACCCTAATCCGCAAGCCGTTTTACCGCACATAATTCACCGAGCAAAATCACAAATGAATTCCCAACCCTCAAAAGCCGCGTTTGTGAACGTTCTTCGGAGATCGCCGATATCAACAAGATTTGGGGAAAGCCAGAGAAATGAATTTCCGCGGCCGGCGCGCCGCTGTCTGCGCGACCTCCGGGCGACCACAGCCGCCGCGGACGCTTTGTCCTCCGCGATTGCCACAGCGGGGGCTGCGCAAGACGCCGTCTCTCAATTAGCATAGACCGCAAGGACGAGGCGGCGGGAGCTGCGGGGGCGGGGGGTGCGCACCGGCGCATGAGAAGCGAGAGCAGAGCAGATCCCCTCAAAGAGACGGATAAACAGACTATGGATCGAGAACAGTGGCAGCGTTGAGCTATTGTGATCGAAATTCATAATCCGCACGTTTCAGAAGCGACTGTTCTTTGAGATAAGGTATTTTCCATTCGTCTCATTGAAGGCGGCAACTTTGTGAAATTGTATTCGTTGTTAATTATAATGAAGTTTGAAAGTGCCAGGACTCTCACACTCATAAAAACCTAGAAGTGATAAGTTTGTTTGTATTTGTAAGGTGGCGTAAAGAAAACAACAAATATTCCATTGTAGCAAAGAACGAAGGTATCGCTTCACATGCAAAATCTTCGGCATTTTAGAACATGATTAAGTTTAATATGTGTATTCGTTTTTGTAGCAAATTTGTTCGTTTCAACGGCAGATCAGAAGTAAATGTTTTCGACACACTGAATTGAGGTTCCCAATTCCAATTGCATCAAACAGCTTATATGTCCCTGATATGGAATGTCGAAAGCGGTGCTTCGATATTCATTAAATGGAAAACTGAGATTAACTCTCTGGAACGTGTGAAAAACATGTGTTAAAAAATGTACATTATAAAGATACAAAGCTCCAACAACCGAATCTCTTAATATTCTGATTTCCCAAACAAACGTTGAAACGTTCAAAAACCACTCTTAGATTCGATCACGTCTTTCGATCTGGTAATTACTCAAGTAAATTCGGCATACTTTTTCTAACAGAAGAAGGCAAGCATTCAAGAGGAGGAAGCAACTGACGCCTCCTAAGTTACTTCTAAGTTTCACAGCTCTTGGGAATTAGATTTAAAAATCAGATTTTTGCAAAATACTGTACGAGCTGGTAAAATTTCATGCCAAAGACAAGCTTGACCGTACAGAAGAAATCGTTATGCGCCTACGGCACTAAAGCACTTACGTCCACGTTATCAGCCAATCTGCCATCAGTCTCAAATGTCTCAAGGACAGCTCATGGCAGCTTCCACTCTTGAATTTGGCGTCCCAAACGCCTCCCATCGCGTTAGGAATAAATAATAAAGTGCTGCCACTTCACGAGCAAGTTAGGGGGTACGTGACTGTGTGTAGCGTTTAATTACTTCGCCCTGCGTCATTCAACGTCTCGCCTTTGCAATAAATGCTAAGGATGTAATTTCCTTCTCAAAAAAGTACGATCCTATACCGAAGCTTTTTGCAGAAACAACGCACGTGTCCCTACGAAGTTATGACTGGCATTTTCCCTTAGTCTATAATCTGACGCCTTAGAGACATTTCTATATACCGTTTAAAGTTACAACAACACTTCGTGATTCCGTTTCCATTAGGTCAACTCGAATGTAAGCATTCCCTCTTCACTCCTGAGTGTCAAAGCTGCGTCTAGTACTCTTAACACGCACTCTTGTCATTTTGGAAAAAATCCTTTGCTCTTTGTTCTCTCTTTCTTCTTATAAGCGTTCTTCAATCACAGTATTTTGAACTTTTCAAATAAAATAAAACAAAATAAAATAGTTCAGCACTCCATGGACTGAGGGATAAACAAATTCCACTATTGGAATTAGTTGGTCTCCTTAAAAAACGTTCCTCCGACCTTGCGGAAATTCCTCAAATCAATTGGTGAATGAACTGAGAGGCGGTGTGCTGTACGAGTAATGTGGTGCATTTGGTAAGGTTCCCATACCCCGACCTCAAGATCTGGCAAAGAGAACTAATCAAGGAGGCAGTAGGATGTACCGCTAGAACTACGATACAAGCAGTAAGGATATGGACCAACAATTTACCAAACACATTTCCCTTTCTTTCCCACCACGACTCCACTCATCCCTCTAGCGGAGCAGCAAAGGTCGAAGAAGAAGAAGAGAAGGGCTAAGAAGATGTAGAAAAGGATGAGAAGGAAGAGGCGAAGAAGAAGAAAAGAGGAGGGAGAAAAAGAGGCCTACCACAGCCGAGGGCCCCGCCCACTGTGCTCCAGCTGCTGATGCGCCGCCTCTGGCAGAGACATCGATCGCCCTTGCGGGGGCGGGGCGCCGGGGGACGCGCCCGGCCGCAGCGCGCGGCCGAGGCCTCGCCGCCCTCGTGCCTGCGCCTTACGGCCGCCACGTGCCGGCGCGCCACGCCGCCGCCTTCTCAGTCTCACCCTCAAACGCCGCGCAATCTTCGTCTTGCCCGCGGACGCGAACAGCCCGTCAACGACGCCCCCAAGCAGATGGACGTTCCCGGGTGTCAAGGGAGCACGCCACATACAATTACTACAATAAACAGTATAAAATCGCTTTACTGCATTAAATACACTGCTCGAAATATAAAAGAAGACACTTACATATGAGCCATTCCACGTCAAATCGCACAAAAATTGACACGACTTTTTTTTAAATGTATGATATTTTTTTCTTAAATCTCGGCATCAAAAAAAGAGAAACGTATTTTTTTTATTTGCCTAAAAATTGATTATCTTTATAGTTATGCCTACATTATATTTTGGAATTTATAGGTACTTCACAAAATAAGATCAATTGTTGCTCCGAATATACTAACTATAAAAATCTCTGGTTTGTTTCATTTAATACTTTGAAAAGTGTATTTTATTCCCCTGTAAATAAATTTTTCAAAAAATATTTTTTTCATTTTAAAAAATATTTTTTTTAAAAAAAAATTCTATATAAACTCGATGAGATAAAAATTTGAAAAAATATAGGCTTGTTCAATTTACTATGTAGCTTGTTCAATTTACTATAAAATGCAACAAGAAAAAAAGTGGGCACTCAACCCATACTGTTCTAAAAAATCAATTGTAAGTATGAGGGCGCGCTGTGCTTACACATGCACTAACGAATTGTGTTCGGTCAGTCTCTGATGCAAGTGCTGAAGAACTAAAAAAAGAATGACCGTCTGCCTGATT
Source organism: Acheta domesticus (assembly GCA_031308135.1). NCBI lineage: Eukaryota > Metazoa > Arthropoda > Insecta > Orthoptera > Gryllidae > Acheta > Acheta domesticus. Next base: position 255,705,490 of record JAHLJT010009436.1, on the reverse strand, counting down.
AGGTTTTCAAGAGTTATTAGTATTTCAGATGTTCACTCTGCCCCCCTAAGGTATGACATTGTGTCATACATGTTTTTGTGGATAATATCGTGACTTGTGGATTATCTATGTTCTTATGGGTGAGAGAGAAACGAGCCATTCCACGTCAAATCGCACAAGAATTTACACGACTATTTTCTATATGTATGTAATTTTTTTAAAACTAAATGACACGACTGTATGGCATTCATTCTGGAAAGCAAAAAAAATAGGCACGTGTTTCTTTATTTACCTGAAAACTGATTATTTGTCTAGTTACGCCTGTATTAGATTTTGGAATTTATGCTCACTTCGCAAAATATGATTGAAGGATGGTCCGAATGTACTTAACATAAATTTTTTTGTTTGTTTCATTTAATATTTTGATATGTGTATTTTATTTCCTTGTAAATTACTTTCTTAAAAAATAAATATTTCATTAAAAAATTGTAATTATTTAAAAAATGAAAATTTCTATATGAACTCGCTCAGATAAAAATTTGAAAAAATATAGGAATATTTCTTGGGCAATTTTCTACAAAACACAACAAGAAAAAAGTGGGCACTGAACACCAACAGATCAAAAAATCTATTGAAATTGTAAGCGCGTGGTTCCTGCCTCTGCACCAATTTTGTTCAATCAGTCTTTGATATAAGTATCGAAGAACAATAAAAAGAATGACCGCCTGCTTGATTAGGGTTTCAAGAAATATTAGTAACTCATATGTTCACTCTGTCTCCAGAAGGGATAGTGACAGCAAAACGAATTCTTCTACTGCTTTTCCTCGTGTCAGCTAAACGTATTTTACTGCTGAGTCCCTTTGCGTCCTAGGGATGGGGTGCCCTCCTGTCCTTGCTCGTGAAATACAATCAACCACTTGTCAATGAACATGAGTAAAATTTTCTCAACATCAGCCGCAATACGCACCTTATGAAGACAAGAGTGCGTGCTAGTGTTTGTTCTGTGAATCGTGTGTACAATGTGCAACATGAGTGGCGATCACCGTATGAGATACGACAGATGTTTCAATCCATGCAATTTTTCTGATAACGATTTTTAGAAAAGAAAATCTCCAAGACGCGTAAACCACGATTTGCTGGTGAATTTACAGGAGTCCTTTGATTTGCTAATGTGAGATTCTTTTCGGAAGAAAGGGAATCGACTTCCAAAACTGCCTTTTGTTAGTGAAGAGAGCGTCGAGATCAGTGGCTCCCGTGGCATTAACGAAAGTAGCGGAACGTCCAGTGAATATAGTGAAAAGTGTGGAAATTAAGAAAATGACAATTTAGGCTCTTCAGATAGTTCGTCAAATGTCTTCGAAATGAATAAAGAGAAGATAAACAAGAGTTGAATTGCAATAGGAGAAACCCCCGCCAAGAAAAGAAATTGAAACAAAAACGGTATCCCCATGAGAAATTTCAGAAAGTATGAAGTGCCAATACAGATACATTTTTCACATTGAAGATCCTTCTATATCCATCGAAAATCAGACAAAAAGATACTGTTTAGAAAATTATCGATTCCTTTCACTCAACTGATGACATGACGTTGAAAATTTAAATTTTGACAATTTTTGAAAGTTGGACTTACAATAAAATTGAACATATTCCAGCAACCGAACGCATGATAAAAGTGTCTAAAAAGCTGGTTGAAGAAAATGGAATTTTGTCCAGACCTGAAGTAAATTTGGTAGGGCATTAAAACTGCACTGTGACCAAAGTTCAGGAATTCTATGGTAAGCGAGTACTTGTATTTAAAGTGAGTTTTGAGAGACCAGAAAATTTCAAAAATGTCAGTCAAAACGTGAGTCAAGAATCCGTCATTTAATTATTTATAAATGTATAAATTGTTTATAAATTAATATTATTTTATACATTAATATACATAAATATTATTTATAAATTCAATCGTGAAGTTTCATCACCTCAAGAAGTACTTAAATTACTGCTTCATGTAAAGAAACCGACGGCCAGTAACGCAAGAAACGCGTCTATTGCATCAATTTACTACACACTGGTTCGTAAAATATTAATATCTTTTAAAGTTACTGAGATCCCAGTTTGATTTTTTCTGGAGTTATCATCAATACTCTAGTGCATTTATAAATATATTTTAAAAAGTTTTAGCTCATCGAGTTTAGAAAAATATTCAATTTTCAAAATTTATTTTTTTTGAAAAATTGAAAATTCAGGAAATTAAATATTTTGCAAAATCTTAAAAATTAAACATGTTTTTAAGTTTCGAATGGAATTCGAACGGAATTTCTATAATTAGTGCGTTCAAATATATGATGTTTTTAAGTTAGTGATGTGCGCCATTTTTAGCAAATTTCATTATGCAATATTTCCAAAATAATAAAGTTAGAAAAAATAAAAATACGCATGTTAACTTATTTGATCCATATAACATATAGAAAAAATTAGAAAATAATTAAAAATATGAAGGTCAAATTTTAGTCTTTTTTGTGCGATTTGACATGGAATGGCTCTTATATTCAATGGCTCTCCCCTACAACTTTTACAAAATTTAGGACTTCACATTGACAAAAGGCTAACTTGGAAAGATCACATAAAAATAACAGCTAACAAAACATTCATAAAAATGTTAAAACTGTGCCCACTAATTAATAAAAACTCAAAGATCAATATCGACATGGCAATATCCATTTTCAAATATATAATAAGGCCTTCACTAACCTACGCCTGTCAAATTTGGGGAGGTGCGGCAAATAGCAATTTCAACAAATTGCAAGTGATTCAAAATAAGTATCTACGCTGGACAGTAAATGCACCTTGGTATATCCGCAACGAGCAAATTCAAAAGAATTCGCTATATGCCCAATAAAACAATGGATAGTCAGACTCTCCACCCGTTTTTTACACAAACCTACCATCCTGTCCTGCAACCCAAAATTTAAGTTAGGTTCAACTTCAAAACCATATCCAAGAATAAGAAGTCGGCATTCTAAAGATTTACTTCGACCTCCATAAAATAGCAGAAAAGAAAGCAGTTATTAACAACAAATTAGAAATAAATTCGAGTAGTTAGAGAACCCTTCCTGGACACTCCTCGGTAATTAGTTAATATTTAATTGTAAGTTCAAAAATATGTAAAATAAGCCGAATGTTATTAACTTTGTATAAGAATTGTATGTTTGATTCAAAACCTTGAAAGGCCTAACAGGCCCGAACAAGGATTAATAAATTTTTTTTTTTTTAAAAAAAAGAAATAAGGGTACAACCGGGTAAAGTCGTACGCGTCACCGTGCGGCACATATAGCCTTCCTTGCGTTCACGCAAGAGGAGGCCATTTTGAACACTTGTTGGGACACGAGATGAAAACACGAAATTTGGACTGTACACGCAAATATGATAAACTATCGTAAATAACAATTAAACAATAGTTCCTTATCTCTTATCGTATCATAGATACGTAGGCAATAATTGCAACAGGGAACAATATTTAATGTAATATTTCGGCTATATTTTTTGCAATATACGACCAATGACAAAAAAAACTTTATTTTCCAAATTTTGAACAGGGTTTATACAATTTCCTTTGGCACTCATGAATAACTTAGTTTACTCTATCACCTGATCCTGTATGAACAGTGAGGACTGAATTACCCTGTAGTATGTGGTAGGGATATGAATTCATTCCTTTTCCTCTAATACACGATTGAGTTAAAAAATGCCCTGGCAACGGAGTGTACTTCAGCCAGTGGCGTATCTACGGTATGGCAGGCATGGCACGTGCCATGGGCGCCACTCACAAGGGGCGCTATTTACAGTATACCCGTTAAAGGAAATAACAACCTTGATTTCAAGCATCCTACAGGGGCGCAAATTCTATGCTTGCCATGGGCGCCTGATACGCCTCTGACTTCAGCAAATAAATAAATCCTTTAATGCTGCCATTCCCCAGATATTAGTCCATTGAATTAATTGTATTGTTTTATATCATATGCCATTTGTAATGCATCAGTTCACGTAGTTTTGATTTAATGGATGATTTACATTTATAATTCTGAGGGTGACTGATTAGGACAGGCGAGCAGAGCATTGTTTGCTCGAGGGTTTAAAATATCAGAGCACACGGCTCACCGGGGGAGCGGTTCGCGTCATTAAAATGAAAATACGTTTAAAATCTAACTACTGCACATTCCACGTGATATTATTGCGAAAACCGTTGACATAAGGCGTAACGTTTCATTGAAGCAAAAGCTTCGAATAAAGAATCACTTTAATTGCAAGCTTTAACTATTTACGGTTTGAAGAATATAATTAAATAAAAATAAATCGTGCTTAATTATTGGAAGCAGATATTACCTTATTAAGAACCAACAATACTCTTACCCGAGGCTCCAATACATAACTACACAATAGAGCAGGATTTGGATGCAGTATCTCGAACTATTCTGAATGTATCTCTTTATTTCTAAAAGAATATTGTGATATATTTAGTTTCTTTAGGCCTATCATAGGGCAGCAGTTGGAATCTGTCAGGCCGTGAGAGGAAGTAACCATTTTTAGGGATAATTCAGGATGACAGCAAGCGGGACTACATTCAAACATTTGTGAATAGAGCGGAATTCCTTTATGTACTCTCTCTGCCAAGAGCTAATTAAAGTCTTTCTTGAAGTACCAGTAACCTAATATATTAACTATTTTAAATTTTACTGAATCTACTATTAAAACATACTTGTGTGTTGTAAAATGTAAGTTGTCAGTTAATCTGTGGCAAATAAAAAGGTGGTTTGTAAATCTTTCGGAGATTTTTTTCTTCTTGAAATTTAAAAATGTCCACTTCCTACTTGTTGCTGATTATCTGACATTTTTTAAAATATTTATTTTGTTTCATTATCATGTAATATTTTATTGCCGTTTTATAATTCCAAAAATATCAAAACTTCCTAACGTATTTGTATTACCGAAGCGAAGAATATGCTAGAAGAAATATGCTAGATATCAATAATCAAACGAAATGCGAATATAGAACAATAAAGGTAACATTTAACATAAAAATTCACTTTGGATTTCGATCTGATAATGGAAAGATTTGAATACAAAGATATTAGGAACAAGTGGCTTACGGTGATTCTAAATGGTAGTTGCACACGTCGGACATAAAAGAATGAACCCCTCCCTGGGTGACACATTCAAAGTGAGTAGATATAAACGTCGTTGTTTCAGCGGTGCTACTATTCTAGCCAGAGAACAGATATATTTGTTAGGTCAGTCACAACACTGAATTGTTATATCGTTTATTTATTTTTGTAATTTGAACATACAGAGAAAAGTTTAAATTCAAATATTAGCAGTGAGACCGGCATAGAAAACTTGTGAAGATATCGATGATGATTGTTGTTATTGTTATTATTGTTAATGCCTAAATCTATTAACTATATTTTCTGAAGACCTGACTCCCAATTACATACGAGCATTGCAGGAAGGCTAGTTGGATTTTTAGGAGAGACAGTTTCAAGTTAGAACACCATACTTGAACTAGAGGAGTGAGAAGGCAAGCTGGCAAGTTGGACGTGTCTGTTCGTGAGTTGGAATTCAATACTCAGCTTCTGCTCGTTCAGGAAGCAACGGAAACTACGCAGCGAAACACACCGGACACCTGCCGTCGCTTGCGCTTCCACAGCGACACGGGAACCAGGAGATTTGGACTTCTCAATTTGGAGGGAAGAGTACTAATTATGTGGCTGCCTGGGTGGCCACGACAGAACGACGCATCGGTGAAAGGGTCGAGGGATCAACTATCGCGCTAAGCTGTTAGTACCATAATGCGCGGCTGCGGACTTAACACTTAAGACAATGAAACCAAATGAACTCATCATCAAAAATGAGCTGTTCTCGATTGAGAGAATGAAGTTATGATCTTAGGCTCCGCAGTCCAGGAGGTTTGATCTCCTGGCTGGAGTCAAACGGAGGCCGATTATCGACGCTAACTAGGCCAAAGCAGACGAGGATGAGAACTTTAAAAAATCGCCTGCTATGATCATTGGTTTCAGTAGTTTCTTCCAGTCAATAAGTGATGATGCCGGAGCAGTACTTCTACAACTATGGACCATCAGTCCACGCGACATTCTCTCTGCCCACTCCCATCGTTAGAGCTGGGCAGGAAGCTCAAGGAGTAGATTACGGCAGTACCCTATAAGTCGTTTGGAATTACTCGTATATCGCGTTGTAATAAGATGTTGCGATACAAATATCATGCAATTTTTTATCCACTTAGTAAAAATTCGAATGAAGTGTAATTTTCTGAAAACCCTATAAATTTTGACTATTCGTCCTGCACAAAGTGGCATTCTGATGTTGATTGATTGTTAAAGATTTCGGGCGTGTCAACTGCTAAGTTCATTAGTCTCGTAAGTGTAGTGTAAGTTTGGTTATGCTCGTGAGGTGGCGGTGATCTTGCCCCGTTGGATGCGAGATCCAGAGGCCTACCTACCATCGGCTAGCGGGGTTTTCCACAACCAGGTATCTCCCACTGGCGGGGCACTACCCCAACCGGGACAAGCACTAAGCTCCTGACCGGTATCCCGGCATGTGAGGTAGTGTACTGGTTGTTAGTGCGTGTGTAAGTAAGGGGTCAGGATAGAACAGGAAAGATGAAGAAAAGATCGCCCACGGTCCGTAGCCCGTTTCTTAGGGTATTGCTCCGACGTTCACCAGGTATTGATGCGGAGAAACCACGGAAAACAACCGATCAGACCAGCCGGCCGCTGGAATTCTCCTCCAGACAGCGAATGAATTCGACCTAGCTGAAAAGCTAGTATCGAAAATCCTGCTTCCTTCGGGACTCGAACCTAGGACCTCCCGGTCAGAGGGACTCCTGTAACACTTTCTGATATTGATAGTAGTGATAAGAGTCCATGGATTAGTTTTAATATTACTTACACTAGCAAAATACAAAGCGTTTCCCGGGCTTCTTATTATCTAATCCATGCGAAAGAGGAAAGAGATCAATTTTATATAAATGACGATGTTTCAAGGTTATTATTTTTAATGTAATTGGTTCTAATTTTAATTCAAATGCTATAATTTTATTTCATTTTATTTTACATTACACAGCTATTATATTTTGACCAGCATTGCTTTCACCAGGATCTCAATATGTTTTCTTAAAATCACTATTTAAATGCCCGTACTTTTTGAAATATTTGAAATTTAAAAAGAATATGACAAATGAAAAACTAAAAAAAATGCATAATAATTTCAGTTTTATTCAAGTTACATATATTGTCAATCAATGCAAATTTTTTGCAATAGAAAACGACATTTAATACAAACAATAAACGCCCACAAATCGAAGTATATTAACAAACGAACAATTTCAGTTTACCAGATTTGCGTGGATTGAAATGCGGTTAACTACGGTGTTACAACATTTTAAACTTAATTGTTCTACAGTACAATTAAATTGTTTATCTTATGAAACTGCTACCGACCTGTAGCGAACCTATTAGGTATCAGTTCTGCTGATAGAACCCACACTTGGTTTTATCAATCTTTACCAAACTTTGCAGGTACATTGCGACAATCATTAAGAAGAGCCTGTGATAATTTACTATCAATCCAGACTATCCTTACCATTCATTTATAAACGTATGAAGAAACGTTAAATCAGCTCTGTTCGAAGTTATTCAAAATATATGAACCTAATTAATATTAACGTTCATTAACCTAATGTTAACCTAATTAATATGTTAACTACATCGCCAACAAACAGCTCGTTCAGAGATCTGAGTCGGAATTGCTTCTTATCATAATCACATGTATT